>JACCIX010001242.1:0-181954 GCA_025506515.1 Flaveria trinervia
CCGATTTGAACCCGATTCCGGGTCCGCCCAATACCCGGTTTGCCCATCTGTAGATATAACTTTATGATGAAGTGAGAACTTATTATATAAAGAGGAATCCTAGGCTTAACCCTGATGTGCCACTCTTAACAGGCTTTACAAAAATGGGCCAACTTGGTTTGGGTAACAACGTTGGCTTAAACAACTTGTAGGGCTATTCACAAACCGAACCAAACGCAGCTCCGCTTGAACTCGGTTTGATTCGAATTTACGAATTTAAGCGCAAACTTCATGCTCGAATTCGGTTCAGTTTTAAACTGAGAGCTCGGTTTCGTGTTATAATTTAAAACAAAACTAATAATTCATTCAAAAGTTTCAGCTTTAAAGTCTAAGCGTAGTATTTTCACAAATGTTTGTGCAAATGTTATTAAGAACCAAAAAATAAAAAAAATCTAATCTCAAGATATCACGATTAGGAACAACTGAACAACGTCGGACTTTGAACTAGGCCGGACTTCGGACTTCGGAGGCGGATGTTGGAGGCGGGATGCGCGATCAGACTATTGCAGGTTGGGGTCACATGTCAGAGTGCCGGAGGCAGTGCCTCAGCAGTCAGTAGGGAGGTGGGGAGTACGGGGGACGGTTAGAAAGTGATGATGGGTGGAATGATGAAAGAATTTTGAAATGTTAAGTGATATTTGATCAGATAATTAAAACTTTTACATTTAGGGTGCTGATTTTTTGACTAAATAACTAATATAGTGATAATTGGTAAATAACTAAATAGATAACAAATATATAATATATAAAAACTAAATTAAACAATAATTCAAGCGAAACCGAGCGAGCGACGAACGAGCGTACCTTGCTCGTGCTCGGTTCGTTTACAACCGAGCCAAAATTCGAACGAGCAAAAATCCGAGTTTTTTTAACGAGTTCGAGTGAGTTTCGAGCGTCGAGCTATTTGAACAGCCCTAAATACAAATAACATCAATCAAGAGTCTAAACAGGTCGGGACATAATAACCTTGTAAGTTTTAACCGTGTTTTTAGAGGTGTTTATAGTTCGGTTCAAACCGGTCATCAATTTGATTTGATGACTTTTTTTCATACTTCAAACTGGACTGAAGTATTTAGTTCATAAATTAGTTCATAGACCATCTGTTATAAAACCAAACTAGATCTGGAACGTTCATTTAGTGATAGTAAAGTCACGGTTTTGTCTTTACTAGTGTAAAATTATTTTCTCTCTACGTGATATTTCTTTTTCTTAAGAAAAAGAAACTCAAAACATGTCATTCAGTATGGTACAATGTGCAAAACCTAATTTATGTTAAAACTCAAAAGTTTTATGTTTTTAGCCATTCGACAGTTTGATTCGAGTCACCTTTTAATTACAAAATGCTACACCTCTTTAAAAATTTTCTTTCTGTCAATAACTTGAACCCTTAGTAATGATTTGGTTTATACATGTAATATAATATTAGAGCATTCACAACCCGTTCTTTAAATAATGTAAGTATAGTCCTTATATTATATGATATGATTATAAGTGATTATGAATGAAAGATATACGAATTTTATTGTTCAATATGTATTTTTGAAATCACTGTTCAAAACACTATAATGTTTTTAATATATTTTAAGTAGTTACGGGTGAATAAGAGAAAAAAAATAATGATAAAATAAAAAAAGAGAAAAAAATAGTGATTTATAAATGTAATTATATGAATAAAGATGAAAAATAAATTATGAATGCTCTTAAGATATCTTTTTCTTCTGTATTTTAAATTAAATGTTTATATAATTCTCATAGTTTTCTTACAAAATGAATTTGTATTTTAACACGCCCAGTTGGGCTGGCCGTAATTATTATTGTTATGATAAATAGACTTTAACTAAACAAATTAAAGAAAAAAAATGCTTACTTAGAAACCACCATCGCTGAATTCACTTAACCACTTGAGACTTAATTTCTAGGTTGGATCACATATTCTAACACTCAAAATAATATAAAATCAAATACATAATATTCATTTTTTCAAAAACTTAATTGCAATCTGTTTACATTTGCTATATATTATCATTATCATTATACAGATCTTTCTCATCTGTACTTTCAACATGTTCATGTTCACATACTCATCAGGGGAAGCTGCCTTTTCACTGCCACCGCCATCGGTAACATTGTTGTTAGTTTCAGTACTGTTTACTTCTGATTGCATGCTATCCATCATGCCCGACAATGCCAGTCGTGGGTCCCACTCGAGCACATCATCTATGATGTTGGAAACCCGCTTCTGATACCTGAACAGCGTAAATATATGAAGTTTAGAACACGAGCCAACAATTTCAAATACAATCATGATCAAGATTCAGAACATTAGCGTTGATTGGTTTACTTCCTACAAGAAATGATTTGAGCATATTTGGGTTGTGCTTTATCTCTTAACAGGTCAAAATATAGGGATGCTCACCATCCAGTTCGGATGGTTTTGATGAAAAACTTAGGCTGAAACGGTAACTACAGTTTTGAAAACGACATACCAAACCAGAGTTGTGCTTGAAACATAGTTTAAGGAGTCTGTTTGACCATTTGTGATAAGTAACTTCCAATTGATAGTAAACAGAGGGATTTTAGAGCATCCACTACAACAGAACTTGGTTAAAGGTTCATATATTTGCCATGTCATGCCACATCACCAACCCCTATTTTTTTTTCTTTTTATGAACCTATCCCCACTATCCATAAACCCTTTAAAAGTTTACAAATGGGTCCCAAATAATTCAGTTATTTCCAAAATGTTAAAAAATATTTAAAAATCTACGATGGACCGACCATTCAAACTTTTCTTGAACCCCAGACTAATATTAGTCCATCAACTTTCATGTAAGGGTATTTATGGGCATTCAGGCAAAATTAATATTGTTGTGGTGCTTTGTTTTTTATGATGCTTACCTGGCCCTTGCAGCCTCATCAGGGGCATGATGCCTCAAAAGTAGTATGGCTAGAACAGCCACAATTGCATAGAAGATCCTTGCTGTTAACTTAGGTTTCTCTTCGTCGTCTTTCTTGGGCCAAAAACGGAAAAGTTCTCGTAGTGTTGCTTCCTCAGCAAGAATGTTTGGGAAAATCCAGATACGTTTCCCAAGTAAAATCCATGATACACCAAATATCAGGGCTCTCACTGTCAACATATATGTATACTTTCTAATTAATTATACAAGACATGGACTGAAAATTTTATAATATACTAATTAAAAACAATCCCAAACAAGTGGAGTTGTTATCAATGTATTACTTTATCTTATAAAAAACTTGCAGGTGATGGCGTATCACATATGAAAGGGAAGATAATGTTTAGTATTTCAAATCAATGTATCTTAGTAATAAGTTTTTGTCAACGTATGATGTAAAGAATGTCTTATAATATACCCTGGAGACTTGAAAATTATATAGATTAAAGATTAAGCATTCGGGGCTTGACTATTTCAAAAGTTCAGTTAACAGGGGAAATTTGTATTTCGAGTATATTTCAAATCACAAGGAACCTAAATTAAATGGTTTCTTTGAAGATGTATAAAAGATAGCTTTGTCAATTTTCAAACTCATAGAACTCTATGCATGGAAATATGCATTGACAAACGGCTCTAGTTGAAAACAGGCCAAACAAGGGTTTGTTTGTAGGTGGAAGGGCTGGTTTTAAAAACAGGCCAAACAATTGTTTTCCATGTCAGAATATAATTGAAAGTGCAAGCTTATAAAATATTGTAATCAGGCACAATAAAACCTCCAGACATTGTTAAAAATGTCACTAATTTAAGCTGGTCAGTAATCACAAGCATATGCGAGTAGCATTGCATGTAAAAAGCAGTCAGTGCTATAACTGCCAGACCATTAAAATGTCATAATATGAAACAGTACCATTTCCATATTAACAGTAGTAGTGTAGTACATCCAAGAATATTAATAACAAGGATAATTAACTTACCCAAAAGCAGACAAAGTATAAGGAGAAGTACCCCAGCACATGTGTAGAGTATAAGCAGCTTTGCCTGGTGGGGATACACAGGGAACAAGCAGATTGCAAGAGTCAAAACAGGCCAAGATAATGATAAAAGTGTTTGCCATAGTGGCCGTTTGTTTACAAAAGTCCATGCAAAAAATGCATCATTATCAGAAAACTCCTGCTCCTGTAGACGAAATACAATAAAAGATAAAGGTCAAGTGTCAACACCAGTTAATTTGTCAGGGTTATTTTCATCTTGAAGACGTGAGCTTCAAAAGTCAGCAAGGTTGAGATCAAATGCATACACATTGCACAGTATAATAGAATGGTACAACTACACAGCCATCACGGCTAACTTTATTTTCCAAAATGAACGCAACCTAACAATAAAACACCAAAAAAGAGCTTTCTACTGAAAGCTGAAGGATGACATGTAATTAGTTCAATAAAAGAGCACACTCATGTAAATAATGGAGAGCACAGATTCAAATTAATTGCTAGAAAAGAGTATGCACACTTCACGCCATATCAGAAAATAGAAACTTACAGAAACAATCAAAAATTTACTAGTGCCAGAAAGAAGAGAGGTTTATATAACCAAACATATATTATTGATGTCAGCAGTTCAATCTAAAAAATTCTAAGCCAAATAAAAATATAAAACTTACAGGATATATCTCTAAATGAGCTGGCCATGTTGACAATTTTCTCTTTCCAGGACGTACTGTTTTTACCACACGATCACAGCGAACTAAGAGATTCTTGCTCAGCAGCACATTGACAATATCTTCTACTTCTAGATGCCTATCCGATTCTAAGATGTCTTTGAGCTCTGTATGATTTTTCAAAAAAGTAACAAAATCCTTTCCCCTAAAGTACTCAACACGAGTTTCCTGCAACACAGCCCACCTAGAAACCAAGTCTTTATGATCTCTCACTTTCTCGGCAAATAACTGGAAAACATCTTTCTTGCTCGCTTGTTTCTGGTTCCAAAGAAGAATAAATCACAACTAAGTTAGGATCATCAAGCCTTTTGAAGTACATAGCTAATTAAACAGTTGATATCCATAACGCTTACGCACCCCAATCAAGATTTTTATGTCAGATCAAATATAAGTGAAAGCAAACAAATGTGGAGATAAGCTGCAACCTAAAAGACACAAAAAAACTGCAAGGTAATTAAACAGAAACAGCTCATATTACCTATGCATTCTACCTTGCACAGGCAACTGTTACTTCCATCTAAATTGCAAGTAGAGCAATAAAAGAGAGATGATGAGATCATGTGGTTTAAAAAAATAGAACTTTTACACAATCTGACATAGAATTACTAATGTTTTACAATGATAGAAATACCACCTTCATAGAATTACTAATGCTTGATGCAAAACTGAAATGAGGAATAAGCTATGTCCTCCAAATTAGTTAATCATAAAGATCCCACAGCACAGCAAGCTAAAACCCACACAGAAGCATTGCACCAACAAAATTCTGTTAAAAATTATAGTTAATATGCAATAGAAATCAAGTCATTCAACCTCTACAAGCAAAAAAACCCTAAGCAAAACATTCATCACAACTTAACAAAGCTCCACACAACACGCATAATCCTCACACCAATTCAAAACATATACAATCCGATTCACAAAAAACAAAACAACCACACAACATCAATTGCATTAACAACTCAAAATCACACCTACACCTACTCCACAAACCACAAATCACGATCTCAACACAATGCATCTAAGTTCTAACCACAATGCTTCTAATCCATTTCAATCAATGCAATTACGCAAAACGCTTGATACAGATCCACCAAAATCCGACGAACACATACAACAAACAACAGATTCAACTTTGCAAATGGATCGATTACAGTAGGAATCAGATGTACGAAGAGGATGGAGGATGTGAGTTGTAACCTTCGGCGGAGCATCGGTCGCCGGATCTCTGGCGGCGGCGGAGGACCGCCGGGCCCGCTTCTTGTCGGCTCCGGCTTTCTTCATCGTGTTGGAGGTAGGTTTTTTTGCAGGTTTTGTGTGGTATGGGGTTTGATTTCTCCGGTAACGTGAGTGATTGTTGAAGGTGTTTTTATGAGTTTACTTGTATTTGCATCAAAGTTAAAAGGTATTTTTAAATTGTTGATAGGTATGGTATTAGATATTTAAGATATACTTATTATAAGTTATTACAAGGTAGGTTATTGTATAAAGTGTAAAACTTATGAAGCGTACAAACTAATCAGAACATGATACATGCCGCAAGTTATATTTATTATTATGTATGGTATATTATAATTACACAAGTTAAAATTATTTAAATTATAAATAACAAAAATGTAAATCCAAGATAATTCAGGGGTCAATATGCAAAACTAATAAACATTGTGTGGCCATTTGAGAAATCTTAGAACCCTACTATCCCTCCCCTTCCTAAGTTAATAGTATAGTATGTAATAATAACGCAAGTTATATTTATAATTACACTAGTATAATATCCCGTGTAATACACAGGTGGGAATGGTGATGGTTTTCTAGTTGTTGGAGATGGTGGTTGAAGACTTGTGATGGTCTGGATGATGGTGGCGTCTTGCTGGTGTTGGAGATGGTGGTGGTAGACTAGTGGTGGTGGTGGTAGATTGTTAGTGGTGAGGATGGTGGTGAGGTTCTCGTGATGTTAGAGATGGTGGTGGTAAACCAGTGGTGGTGTTTAGATTTGTGATGGGGGCCACTGGAGTTGTTGTCGAAGTTGTTATAGTTGTTCGTTGGAGTTGAACTTGAGGTGGAGGTGGGGGTGGGTAGGGGTGGGTAGGGGTTGGGGTTGAGGTAGGCGTGTGCATGGTCGGTTTGGTTCGGTTTTGGCTTAAAAACCGAAACCAAAAACCGATATTTCGATTTCTAGGTTTTTAAAACCGTTCAGTTTCAGTTTTTTCGGTTTTTGGTTTTAGTTTCGGTTTCGGTTTGACTTTTGGTTTTTTTCGGTTTTATCATTTGTGCTTCAAGTTTTTGAAAAAAAATGTTTTAAAGTAATGAATTTAAGCAAAAAACTTTAGCCTTACATTATTTTGTTGATTTCTAAATATAATTTATATATTTTTATAATTTAGTTGACATTAAAATTAAATACGATTCATAAAATATGTAACATCTCGTATTTTTGTTAAATTAAAAGTTAACCTTGTTAAGTTCTTGTAAGGGCCATTTATGTCTTTTATGAAACTTTGAGGGCTTGTTATGCATGTTGAGTTAAATTGGGAGTTAATAAATTAATTTGCTTAACATTGATAATAATGATAATAATATTGTTATAATAATAATTATACTAATAATAATAATTAAAGTAATAGTAATAATAATAATAATAATAACAATTGTAAATTTTAATGTTAATAACAATAATAATAATTATACTAATAATAATAATAATAGTAATAATATTAGTAATAATAATAAAATTTATAATAATAATGATACTTATAATAATTTATAAAGTTAATAATCTTAAGGTGTTTAAAATTTAAGGTAATAAAGTTTAGGGGGTTAATATGTTATTTTATAAACTCTAAATAGAAACTTTGTGCATAAAATGTCAAGAGGAAGACCACAGGGACTAAAAGTGTAAGTTTGAAAAACCCAAACCAACTTCCCCCTACCCCTCACGTTTTTCCGGCCACAACTCCGGCCACCCTCCGGCCGGAGTCCGGTGGTCCTAAAATCCTCTTTTTCTTCGAATTGAAACCTCCAAAACCATGCCAATCGTTCCTAGACTCGAATCGAACTCAATTAACTACCTAAATCGTGATTAAAACCGGTTACAAAGCCTTCTCGTTCGAAGTAACCGAAGCCTTAAATTCATACCCGTTTAAGCATTAAATCGCAATAATAATCGAATTAACTTAACATGAACCATCTCTTATCTATCACTAATCGATTACAACGTTCAATTTCACCTAAAACAAGCCCAAACATCAACTTTGATTACCCACTTAGTCGCGACCTATCTTCTACTCGAACACCATTCTCTGGACTTCAAGACCTGAAATTGACAAAGGGCTTTTGTACAACAAGGTTCTTGGAAACTTCCTGTGCAACAAATTTGTTTAACATCATCGTTTGAACATCGAACCAGTCGTACGTGTGTCGCGGCCTTAGCATCGTCTGTTCATCATCAGTTCATCTTCAAATCGGGTAATTGAACACATGGTTATGCTCCAAATACAGTGGGGAATCAAAGCCCCATGATTAACTCGAGCATTAACATCGAATCGATCTTCAAATTTGGATTTGAACAAACTAGGGTTCTTGGGGTTTGGGGGAAACCTTTTAGTTGTGTTTAAAAGAATTAGAAACCAAAATGAACCAAGGCCAAGGCCCTGGTTCACTGGTTAAGTTATTGTCCTATAACCTTGAGGTCCCGGGTTCGAACCCGGGCTCCCTCAACTATTTTTTTAAGGTTTTTTTAAGCCTTAATTTAATTATGGAAAATTTTTAATAACTATAAAAAATGTTTTTGTAAACTTTACATATTTTATAAGCACTAAATAATTTTTTGGAATTTTAATAAAATATCGATAATTAAATAAATTTTAATAAAATCTTTTTACAAATGTTATTTTAAGTTTTACTCCTATTAAAATGGTTTTTAAATCTTATTTAGCAAAATGATTTTTGGTCTAAACGCTACCTTTAATTTATTATCGTTTAAATCATGTTTTTATATGTAAACCTTATTTGTAATTTTAAATGGGTTAATTACATATTTGCTATTAAAAGACATGAAATAGTATATTTCTTTATTATTTAGCGTATTTACAAAAACCCCCAAATTCGACCTAGAACCCTAACCCTCGCTAAATCGTTAAATTTATTATTAAACTTAAATCTTGTAATTATATATATATTTAGGTGCCTTGTGACGTTTTATCTTGGAACGACGTTTACTATTCTTAAATAATCTCCATTATATACTTATTGCCATGTAAGTTTTTCTTGCCCCCTTTTTATATTTTCACACTAATTTGGGGTGAAACATGATACTTATTCTCATACACTTGTAAACGTTTAAACTTGTAAGCACTTGCAATTCATATTTTTGTCATGGTTATTTGTGTGTTGTAAGTGTTTATATGAGATACATATTTTTGTTTGCAATCATTAACTATTGCTAGTCTGGCGACGTCTTAAATCTTTGGGCCTGACAAGCCTATTTGGTGCTAAAGTCGAGGTATTGCTGGCTCCTAATGACGTATGCTTGTTCATCATGGGAACCTAATGCACTTAGCCAGTCTTATATATTTGTAATCAAGTCAAGGTTTGGTTGTAACGATATGTGTTCTATAACCTTACTAACTTATGACCTATGACATGAATTGCTACTTGTAACCTTATCATATTATGTATGAAAACCTTGGAAACTCACCAACTATTTATTGTTGACCTTTTATTTTTATCATGTTTCAGAAAATCCCCAAGTTTAAAGTGGACTTTTGAAGCTTGCAATAAAACTAGGACATGGACCTAGTTAAATAATTAAAATGTTGTGTTATGTTTTGTTTTATTTGGGATTATTTCATGTTTTGAGACTTATGTTTGTTATGCCTTTTGAAACTTATAATTTTAATATTTACATTTAATTATAGCGTTATGTGGTTGTGAACAATCTTAACCCTCACATCTCGACGTTTCCGCCGTCAAGGTTGGGGTGTGACAGATTGGTATCAGAGCCCATAACTATAGGGATTTAGGTTATCAGAAATGGTGACCTAGACTATAGCTTATGCATGAACCTCATATAATAATATTTATATTCTTGGAAATATATATATTGTTTGCATGCTACATAATGCTATACCATACTTATGTGCAAAGTTGATGCCTTAGCATAGGTTTGCCTTATAATTGTTTAAACTTTGTTACTTGTCTCCCTAAACTTATCCTTAACTCTTTGACTTTCCCCGACAAATGAAACTTCTTAATCTTATTCTCAACAACACGTGGAATCGTATACTTATGCTTATGACTTGGATCTTTAGACTTCTTAATCTAATCTATGTATATCTCATTAAGGTTTTGATTTCATGAACCTAAGAAATTTGTGTGATACATGGACACATGTATTCTGGATTTCCTGGCAAAAGGCCCTCGGGCTAAGGCAAGCATATCGCATAAATCCTACGGGACTAGTTATGCTTACCTGGGGATTTCTGGGATGAGTGATAAACTATGGTCAACATACACAAATTTCTAAGGCGAATGGGTCAACTTACCTTGACGTGTCAACGTTTCCAAATGGTAATGCGTTACCAAATGGAACCATTCCATGTGCCTTACAACTCTTGCCTTATCCTTGTTGAATTATAATCCTTGTTATTCTCTTTCTCATGTCTAACTCATTTTGCATATTACAGCATGTCTCGTCATCATGGAAAGCGTGGAAGTTCCGATCGTAAGCTAGCCGCCATGATCGCCTGACAAATGGTTGCTGTCATTCTGACCATGGTTGCTGAACTCAATAGCACCTTAATGACCAACTCTAGCAACAATGGTCAAGGAGAGAATAGTGCTAACCAAGGGCGCAACAACCCAACCTGCACTTTCAAGCACTTTAGCTCTTTCAAGCCCACTAGTTTTAGTGGCAAGGAAGGAGCCACTGGTCTTCTCGAGTGGTTCGAGAGCATGGAGAACACCTTCGTCAATTGTGAGTGTCCCGAGGCACTCAAAGTTCGCTATGCTACTAGTATGCTCCAACAAAGGGCTCTTACTTGGTGGAATAGCGAGAAGAGAAATCGAGGGGCCGATGCTATTCTGGCACTTACTTGGGAAGAGTTCAAGAACATCGCCATCACGAAAATCTGCCCGAGAAGCGAGTTACAAAAGTTGGAAGAAGAATTCTGGAATTTGAAGCAAAACGATGGTGATCATCTAGCCTACTCAACTAGGCATCATGAGTTGAGTATACTACTGCCCCATATGGTCGACACTGTCCCCCACAACATCGAGAAGTTCATAAAGGGTGTGTCACCCCAAATTCAAGATGCTGTGGTGGGTAGCCGACCCACAACTTTGGAAGAAGCTATTACTATCACCGCTCAACTCACCGAGAACCATATACGAGCGGGCACCATGTCTGTGAAGGGTGCAAAGAAGGTGGAAAAGACGGCTACCGAGGCCGTTAAGGAGACCAAAGCTGAACCGTCTAACAACAACAACAACAAGAAGCGCAAGTTCACCCCAGCACGCAACTATGCCGTGGCTGCACCCAAACAACCCCAAAGACAACTTGTACCTGCTGCTACACCTGTTGCACAAGTGCTTGGGGCTAGGTCCTATGCTGGTCCTCAGCCTATGTGCAACACTTGTAGGTATCATCATCCAGGGAATCAACCATGCCGTATCTGCACCTTATGCGGTAAATATGGTCATTTGGTGGCGACTTGCCACCGTGCACCTAACAATGCCGCCGTGGTCACAAACTGTGTTTGCTACAACTGTGGGGAACCTGGTCATTTCCACCCACAATGCCCTCGTCTCATGGGTAATGGTCCACAAGCCCGAGGACGTGCTTTCAACATCAACGCTAACCAAGCACAAGCAAACAACGTTGTGGTGAATGGTATGTTAACTCACCTTTAACCTTTGTGATCCGATTCTTTTCATACATTACCTGTATCGTTAAATACCTTAAAATTGAACAGGTATGTTTCTTATTAATAAAACTTATGCCTATGTCCTATTCGATTCTGGAGCCGATAAGAGTTTTGTTTCGTTAGAGTTTGAACCCATACTTGCTAAGCCACATACAAAACTAGAAAGACCTATTACCGTTGAAGTTGCCGATGGAGAACCGATCACCGTTGACGTCATTATTCGTGATTGCATCTTAAGTCTTGACACGCATGATTTTCTTATCGATCTTATCCCTATGAAACTTGGAAGCTTCTACGTCATCATTGGTATGGCTTGGTTAGCCAAACACCATGCCGAGATCATTTGTTTCGAGAAGTTCATCCGTATACCATTACCTTCTAGAGATACTTTGAAGGTGTTCGGTGAAAAATCTTCCAAAGGACTTAAACTCATGTCTTGCACTCAAGCCCGAAAATGCTTAAGCAAGAAGTATATGGCTTTCTTGGCTTACGTGGTCAACACGAAAGTCAAAGGGAAAGAACTTAAGGATGTCCCTATCGTACGAGACTTTCCTGAAGTATTTCCCGATGACCTTAGTGGTCTACCTCCCGTGCGTGAAGTTGAGTTTAAATTGACTTGATACCGGGAGCAAACCCCGTGGCTAAGTCACCATATCGACTTGCACCATCTGAAATGCAAGAACTCTCTAGTCAACTTCAAGAGCTATCTGAGAAGGGCTTCATCCGTCCTAGTTCTTCGCCTTGGGGTGCACCTGTTCTTTTCGTGAAGAAGAAAGATGGATCGTTTCGTATGTGCATCGATTATCGTGAGCTTAAAAAGCTTACTATCAAGAATCTTTATCCTATTTCTCGCATCGATGACTTGTTTGATCAACTTCAAGGAGCTTCTATATTCTCGATGATTGATCTACGTTCTGGATATCATCAATTACGAGTTCATGATGATGACATCCCAAAGACCGCGTTTCGTACTCATTATAGGCACTATGAGTTTATGGTGATGCCTTTTGGTTTAACCAATGCTCCTGCTGTCTTCATGGATCTCATGAACCGAGTATGCAAGCCTTATCTAGACAAGTTTGTGATCGTCTTCATTGATGATATACTTATCTACTCCAAATCCAACACCGATCATGAACTGCATTTGAGATTGGTACTTGAGTTGTTGAAGAAAGAGCAATTGTACGCGAAATTCTTGAAGTGTGACTTCTGGCTCGAGGAAGTTCAATTTCTAGGACACGTGGTGAATAGCCAAGGAATTCACGTTGATCCTGTATGTAACATCTTGTATTTTTGGTTTAGTAAAAAGCTTGCATCGTTAAACTCTTGTAAGGACCTCTGTGTACATTTATGAAACTTATGGTTATCCATGTTATTTCTTGGTTATCATTTAAAGTATGTAGGTTGGTAATTAAACTATTAAATTGTATAATAATAATAATAATAATAATAATAATAATATAATAATAATAATAATAATATAATAATAATAATAATAATAAAATAATAATAATAATAATAATAATAATAATAATAATAAAAAATAATAACAATAATAATAATAATTTGTTAAAAATTATTAAAGTTAAAAGATGTTTATAACTTGGGTTTAAGAAGTCAAGGGGGCCCTATTGTCAATTTAGAAACTTTGAAAATAGAGTTTAAGCATAAAATATTAAATATTGAATTCTACAGGGACTATTTGTGTTATTTATTAAAAACCCAAAACAATTCCTCTCCCTTTTCCCGTTTTTCCGGCGAGTCTCCGGCCAAATTGCCGGCGACTCTCCGGCAACCTTAAGGCTTCGAAATCCGACGATTTTAACCTCAAAAACCGACCCAAATCGTTACATATACATGTTTCGAACTTAAATTCACGATTTAATTACGTTTAAACATTGGTTTTTGATCTCAATCGATTAAGTAACCGAACCCATTAAACTTCATAATCGTTTGATCCTTAAATCCTAATAATAATCTAATTAAACTAACCCAAATGATCATCTAAGTGAACTTAAACGATTACAATCCTTAATTTCATCTGAAAGCATACGAAATTACACAGTTGAAGCTCTCCCCGTCGCGAACCTGTGCACTAGTTGAAACCCATCTTCCGGCCTACCTGATTCGAAATTAATAAGAGGCTCTGCATCAAGATCGTTGTATGAAGCTTCCCTCAAATTTAATTTGGTTATCATCACCGTTTGCATATCAAACGAATCCAAGCTTGGCCGCGACTGTTCCATCTTCTCCTTCATCATTCACGAACAAAATCGGGTAGGTTAAATACACCCATACAACCGTTTATGTAACATCTTGTATTTTTTTTTAGCTAAAAGTTAATTTCGTTTATTCTTACAAGGGTTATATTTGTCAATTTTGAAACTCATGTGTTGTTTGTGCGTATTCATTAATGCCATTTGGGTTTTTATGAAAGTTAAAAATATAAATATTAAATAAAAATAATGTTAATATTAATAAAAGTAACAATAATAACTATAATAATAATACTTGAATAACTAACAAGTTAGATTAAAGTTTAGGGGGTTGTTTTGTAACTTTACAACTTTGAAAGAAAGTTTTTATGCTTAATATAACAAAACTAAAACCTAAGGGACTAAATGTGCAAATTATTAAAAACCCAAACCCCCCCCCTCTCTCCTACCCGTTTTTCGGCGGGAGCTCCGGCCAAGCTCCGGCCGGGCTCCGGTCACCCTACAAACGACAAAATTGTCGTTTCTCGATCCCAAACCGTTACGAATGTCATCGGGACTATGTTTCGAACCTTAAGTACCCTTTAATTGGAGTTTAAAGTCGACTAAGGATGTCGTTCGAGTTTGGAAACCGTCGACCATCGAACGTAAACCGTTCGGTAATTAAACCCGAATAATAACCAAATTAAATGAACATTAATCGAACGTTTAACTAGTTCTAAGCTGGTAACAACCTCAATTTCACCTGAAATCCACTTAAACACTCGGTTCGATTATCTCTTCCTTCGCGAACCTGCAACCCGAACGAAGACTACTTTCCGAGCATTATTGACTTCAATTGATTAAGGGCTTTGCATCGAGGTCATCACACGAAGCTACCCACAAGTTTAATTTGATTATCGTTGAGGTTTGCTTATCCATCTAGGCTTCCACGTCCGCAACATTCTTCGGGTGTTCAATCATCAATCCAATAACAATTCGGGTAATTAAAACTACCTTATACTCGATTTCATATGGAGATCAAAAGCCCTAACCCTTCGATCGATTACAATGTTCATATGGGGTTCAATTTGATCGAACATGGTTCTAGGGTTTATATGAGAATTGGGGTTTTCATTCGCAATGGTTTTTAAGATTTAAAACCATGTTACAAACACGGCTGGAAGCCTGGTTCACTGGTTAAGACATTGTTCCCTATGCATGAGGTCACGGGTTCGAACCCGGGCACCTCATGTAATTTTTTAAAGCCTTTTTGGCTTAAAATTAATTATAGAAAATTATAATAATTATAAAAATGAATTTTATAAACCCTAAATATTTTTAAAGTCATCTAAATATTTCTTAAAAATTTATTCTTGTAAAACTTTGTAATATTTTAATATAAAATTATTTACAAATGTAATAATTAAATATTTTTATAAAAATTAGATTGTTATATAATACTTAAAGACATTAAATTAATATTAGACCTTATGTTTATGGATTTATCATGATATTTATAGAATTTAATATAATTTTATAAATGAAATCACAAGTTATTTACAAAGGATAAATTTCCTTAAAAATAAATTATAAATTTCATAAATAGTATTTTTATAATAAATTATTAACTTTATACAAATCCTCAAAATTCTAATACCCTAGTTCATGTTAACTCGTTAATCTTATTATTAACCTAAATCTTATAATATTTATATATTTAGGTGTATTGTGACGTTTTATCTTGGAACGACATATTTTATTCTTATAATCTTCATTATATACTTATTTGACAAGTGAGTTTTCCTTGCCCCTTTTTCATATTTTCACACTAATTTGGGGTGAAACATGATAGCTTATACATGATACACTTATACACATTTGAGACTTGTAAATCACATGCAATTCAACTTATTATTTTGTCATGGTTATTTGTGTATTGTAAGTGATTATATGAGATACATAGTTTGTTTACAATCATTAACTATTGCTAGCCTGACGACGTCTTAGATCTTTGGGCCTGACAAGCCTATTTGGTGCTAAAGCCAAGGTATTGTCGGCTCCTGATGACGTATGCTTGTTCATCATGGGAACCAAATACACTTAGCCAATCTTTTATACTTGTAATCAAGTCGAGGTTTGGTTGTAACGATATGTGTTCTATAACCTTACTTGCTTATGACCTATGACATGAATTGCTACTTGTAACCTTTTTCATATTATGTATGAAAACTTGGAAACTCACCAACTATTTTTAGTTGACTCTTATTTTTTATCATGTTTCAGGTCAACCTCAAGTTTAAAGTGATCCTTTTGAAGCTTGCAATAACCTAGGACTTGGACCTAGTTAATGAAATAAAAAGTTTACATTATGTTATGTTATGTTTGAACTTATTACTTGTTTGAGACTTATGGTTGTATTTCATTTCAAGACTTATGATAATAATATTTACATTTTAATATAGCGTTATGTGGCTGTGAACAATCTTAACCCTCACATCTCGACGTTTCCGCCGTCAAGGTGGGGTGTGACAGTTTAAGCATGGGAAACAAAAGCCCCATGGTTAATTTGATTAACACAAAGGATTGGTGCTCTAATTGGGAAAAATCAAAATTTGGGTTTATGGTAATTGGGGGGGATTTACTTAGATTATGTTTTAAGGATTAAAAACAGGATTATCTCGTGGCTGAGGCCATTGGTTCACTGGTTAAGACATGGGCATCCTTAACATGAGGTCCCGGGTTCGAACCCTGGGACCCTCATGTTTTTGTTTTAAGGCTTTTAGGCCTTCAATTTAAATTCATATTTTTTTAAAAATCTATAAAAATCAGTTTATAAACTTGTTTAATCCTAAATCACCGTATTATTTTTTGTAAAACTATTTTATGAAATATTGTAATATTTTATTTAATATCTTAGACAAATAATATATTTTAGACCTTAAATAGTGGGTTAAATCACTAAATTTATTGTTCAAACAATATCTATATATTATTGTCTAAGTGATGATTATGTTAAAAGTTATAAAAACTTTTTTTCAAACTGATCACTAAATTTTATTACAAGTTATTTTTTTTCTTTGCAATACATTATACAAAAATGCTAAATTTGTATATTCTATTTTTATCATTGAAACTAAGCATAAGAAATTATTTCATTTTAATTAATTTAGTTAAGAAAACCCCCAAATACCAACTTGAAACCCTAATTCTCGTGAATTCGTGAAATTTATTATTAAACTTAAAAATCTTGAAAATATATATATCTAGGAACCTCGTGAAGGTTTACATTGGAGCGTCGACTTTTATTTTCTTATTATTCATCAACTTATATACTTATTGACCAGGTGAGTATTTTCATACCCCTTTTTAGTTTATTTCACACTTTGGGGTGAAACATGTTACTTATAACTTTTGCACTTGTAAACTCGTTTGATACTTGTAAACTAATGGCAATTACTTACATGTTGTGAATAGATGACCTTTGTAACTACCATGTAATGTCGATTATATGTACAATCATTAACTATTGCTAGCCTGGTGACGTCATAGATCTATGGGCCTGACAAGCCTGCTTGGTTGATCCAAGTACACTTAGCTAATCGTATATGCTTGTAAACGTTTGAGACTTGTAAAACTTTGTCAAGGTTTGATTGTGCATTCTGTCTTACATCCCTAGTTTACTATGTTCTCTAACTTACAACATGAATTGCCATCTTTTATATACTTACGTATTGCAAACTATGGAAATCTCACCAACATTATTGTTGACCTCTTATTTTAACATGTTTCAGGAAATACTCAAGCTGATTTCTACTCTTTGAGGCATACACATATAGGAGTGGACCTAAATAAATAAATAAAATTACTTGTTGCCTCTTTTGTTATGCTTTTAATTTCTTTGAGACTTATGGTTGAAATGGTACAATTGGATGATATGATTAATATATATATTTAGGAATATTAATAGTGTTATGTGGCTGTGAACGATCTTAACTCTTACTCCTCGATGTTTCCGCCGTCAAGGTTGGGGCGTGACACTGTAAAGGTGGAAGCTGTGAAAAATTGGTGTGTTCCTACAACTCCTACCGAAGTTCGTTCTTTTCTTGGTCTTGCTGGTTATTATCGGCGATTCATTACCAACTTCTCGAGGATCACGAAGCCGCTCACGTCTTTGACTCAAAAGAATAAACCCTTCGGGTGGGGTTCCGAGCAAGAAGAAGCTTTTGAAGCGTTAAAGCACAAGTTGTGCAATGGTCCTATCTTGACCCTACCCGATGGAAATGACGACTTCACCGTGTATTGTGATGCATCTAAACAAGGCCTTGGTTGTGTTCTCATGCAACGAGGGAAGGTCATAGCTTATGCATCGAGACAATTGAAGGTTCACGAGGTAAATTACACAACACACGATCTCGAGCTTGGTGTTGTTGTCTTTGCTTTGAAGATTTGGAGGCACTACTTGTATGGTAGGCAATGTATAGTCTACACCAATCACAAAAGCCTTCAACACGTTTTCAATCAAAAAGATCTCAACATGAGACAACGCCGTTGGGTGGAGTTGATTAGTGATTACGATTGTGACATTCGATACCATCCTTGTAAAGCAAATGTTGTAGCCGATGCACTAAGCCGAAAGATTCACAACAAGATGATCTCATTCCAAGAAATTCACGATCGACGTCAATGGTTTGACACTTTAGGTGAGTTCGATACTGAGATCCGACTAGATGTCAACGAGACTACCGTACTGCTACAAAACTTGAGAATAGATAGTGACATCGAGTCTAGTATCTTGGAGGCTCAACAAGTGGTGCAACAAGAAGGAAGAATGAAGGATAAGCTGGAGCCTAATCTTTTAACTCGATTGGAAACGAAACCCAATGGATTGATGTACTTCGCAAATCGAATTTGGGTTCCAAATCACAATAATCTTCGTACCTTTATCATGAACGAAACTCATCAAACTCGTAATTCTATTCATCTTGGTTCCGATAAAATGTACATGGACCTGCGCGGTCAATATTGGTGGCTGTAATGAAGAAGGATATAGCAACTTATGTAGCTAAGTGCCTCACGTGTACGAAGGTTAAAGCCGAACATCAACGTCCAAGTGGATTACTTGAGCAACACGAGATCCCTATGTGGAAGTGGGAACACATATCCATGGACTTCATAACCAAGCTACCCCGAACCTCTCGAGGACATGATAGCATATGGGTGATCGTTGACCGATTGACCAAAACGGCACATTTTATACCCATACGTGACACTTACGAGACATCAAGGTTAGCTCTTATATACGTTGATGAGATTGTAAGTCGTCATGGGGTACCTCTGCACATCATATCCGACCGAGACGCTCGTTTCACTTCGCATTTTTGGTCGTCTATGCAAGAACTCTTGGGTACTCAATTGGACCTAAGCACGGCTTACCATCCTCAAACTGATGGTCAAACCGAGCGAACGATCCAAACCTTGGAGGATTTGCTACGCTGTGTGTTCTTGACTTTGGTGGTGATTGGGATACGCATCTACCGCTCGCGGAATTTTCGTATAACAATAGTTATCACTCGAGTATCAAGATGGCACCGTTTGAAGCACTTTATGGTCGTAAATGCAGTTCACCGATCTGTTGGACCGACATTGGTGAAAACTTCATCACTGGTCCTGAACTTATACAAGAGACGACCGATAAAGTTTCCATCATCCGCAACAACCTTGAAGTGGCGAGAAGTCGTCAAAAGAGCTATGCAGATAAGCGACGTAAGCCATTAGAATTTCAAATTGGGGATATGGTTCTTCTAAAGGTCTCACCGTGGAAAGGTGTTATCCGCTTTGAGAAGAAGGGCAAACTGGCTACAAGATTTGTAGGACCTTTCAAAATCCTGTAAAGGATTGGAAAGTGGCTTATAAACTGGAACTACCTTCCGACCTTAGTGGAGTTCATCCTGTGTTCCACGTCTCAAATTGAGAAAGTGCTTGGCTGACGAAAGTCTGCATGTTTCGTTGGAAGACATTCAGATTGACGAGTCATTGCACTTTGTTGAGAAACCCGTTGAGGTCATGGATCGCATCATAAAGAAGACTAGAACCACAACTACCCCAATTGTCAAGGTTTGTTGAAGAATAAGCATGGGGCTGAATTTACTTGGGAGCGTGAAGAACATATGAAAAGAAGTACCCATATTTGTTTGTATAGTTTCATTTCTCTTAATTTCGGGACGAAATTCTTTTAAGTTGGGGAGACTATAACATCTCGTTTTTTTGTTAAATTAAAAGTTAACCTTGTTAAGTTCTTGTAAGGGCCATTTATGTCTTTTATAAAACTTTGAGGGCTTGTTATGCATGTTGAGTTAAATTGGGAGTTAATAAATTAATTTGCTTAACATTGATAATAATGATAATAATATTGTTATAATAATAATTATACTAATAATAATAATTAAAGTAATAGTAATAATAATAATAATAATAATAACAATTGTAAATTTTAATGTTAATAACAATAATAATAATTATACTAATAATAATTAATAATAGTAATAATATTAGTAATAATAATAAAATTTATAATAATAATGATACTTATAATAATTTATAAAGTTAATAATCTTAAGGTGTTAAAATTTAAGGTAATAAAGTTTAGGGGGTTAATATGTTATTTTATAAACTCTAAATAGAAACTTTGTGCATAAAATGTCAAGAGGAAAACCGCAGGGACTAAAAGTGTAAGTTTGAAAAACCCAAACCAACTTCCCCCTACCCCTCACGTTTTTCTGGCCACAACTCCGGCCACCCTCCGGCCGGAGTCCGGTGGTCCTAAAATCCTCTTTTTCTTCGAATTGAAACCCCCAAAACCATGCCAATCGTTCCTAGACTCGAATCGAACTCAATTAACTACCTAAATCGTGATTAAAACTGGTTACAAAGCCTTCTCGTTCGAAGTAACCGAAGCCTTAAATTCGTTCCCGTTTAAGCATTAAATCGCAATAATAATCGAATTAACTTAACATGAACCATCTCTTATCTATCACTAATCGATTACAACGTTCAATTTCACCTAAAACAAGCCCAAACATCAACTTTGATTACCCACTTAGTCGCGACCTATCTTCTACTCGAACACCATTCTCTGGACTTCAAGACCTGAAATTGACAAAGGGATTTTGTACAACAAGGTTCTTGGAAACTTCCTGTGCTACAAATTTGTTTAACATCATCGTTTGAACATCGAACCAGTCGTACGTGTGTTGCGGCCTTAGCATCGTCTATTCATCATCAGTTCATCTTCAAATCGGGTAATTGAACACATGGTTATGCTCCAAATACAGTGGGGAATCAAAGCCCCATGATTAACTCGAGCATTAACATCGAATCGATCTTCAAATTTAGATTTGAACAAACTAGGGTTTTTGGGGTTTGGGGGAAACCTTTTAGTTGTGTTTAAAAGAATTAGAAACCAAAATGAACCAAGGCCAAGGCCCTGGTTCACTGGTTAAGTTATTGTCCTATAACCTTGAGGTCCCGGGTTCGAACTCGGGCTCCCTCAACTATTTTTTAAGGTTTTTTAAGCCTTAATTTAATTATGGAAAATTTTTAATAACTATAAAAATGTTTTTGTAAACTTTACATATTTTATAAGCACTAAATAATTTTCTGGAATTTCAATAAAATATCGATAATTAAATAAACTTTAATAAAATCTTTTTACAAATGTTATTTTAAGTTTTACTCCTATTAAAATGGTTTTTAAATCTTATTTAGCAAAATGATTTTTGGTCTAAACGCTACT
Source organism: Flaveria trinervia (assembly GCA_025506515.1). Classification (NCBI taxonomy): domain Eukaryota; kingdom Viridiplantae; phylum Streptophyta; class Magnoliopsida; order Asterales; family Asteraceae; genus Flaveria; species Flaveria trinervia. Next base: position 21,624 of record JACCIX010001242.1, read on the forward strand.
TTAATTTATTATCGTTTAAATCATGTTTTTATATGTAAACCTTATTAGTAATTTTAAATGGGTTAATTACATATTTGCTATTAAAAGACATGAAATAGTATATTTCTTTATTATTAAGCGTATTTACAAAAACCCCCAAATTCGACCTAGAACCCTAACCCTCACTAAATCGTTAAATTTATTATTAAACTTAAATCTTGTAATTATATATATATTTAGGTGCCTTGTGACGTTTTATCTTGGAACAACGTTTACTATTCTTAAATAATCTCTATTATATACTTATTGCCATGTGAGTTTTCCTTGCCTCTTTTTATATTTTCACATTAATTTGGGGTGAAACATGATACTTATTCTCATACACTTGTAAACGTTTAAACTTGTAAGCACTTGCAATTCATATTTTTGTCATGGTTATTTGTGTGTTGTAAGTGTTTATATGAGATACATATTTTTGTTTGCAATCATTAACTATTGCTAGTCTGGCGACATCTTAGATCTTTGGGCCTGACAAGCCTATTTGGTGCTAAAGCCGATGTGACACCTCGTGTTTCTAGATTAATATTGTTAACACTTACGTTACATCTTTTAAAATTTCCTTTACATATCGAATCTACCATCATTATTAAAATTCATAATTATTACTACATTTAACCTAGCCTTAACTAACAATAATAAAGATAAGTCTTACTAAAACGACTAACTTAAATTTAATTTAATAATATATATATGTATTATTTGATAACCAATATGTATATTTAGATAAACCTTAACAAACCCTCCTTAATTACCTCTTGGCCCACGTAACCCACACCATATATCCCTTAACCGACCCTCATGGCAGCCTCTTTGAACCGACCCCCCACACATCATCCCCATTCCTGTAACCCTAATACCCAAGAACCATCGACAGCTACTTTCTTCCTCTCGATCACCTCAACCGGCGACAACTCCGACAGCCTCTTCAACTACGGCCCTTCCTTGCGTCGCCGACAACCTTCTTTGCAAGCTAACGACACCGCAACCAACCGCGAGTACCCGACGATAGTGAACGACAATTGTAACAGCCGTGTACACCTCCGTTCGGTAAGGTTATTCAATCCATACTCATAGTTGTATCGTTACGGTTTCGATTACGGTTTCAACCTTCGTTACGGGCTGCGTTGATCGGTTTTCACGTATGTGGTTCTGAAAGCTAGTCGTGTGTGTGGATGGGCAATCATATGTGGTGTTATAGGTGCTTTTGTGTTGTATATACTTCTGCGCATATATATATATATATGCAGCCATACGTGATATATATATATATATATGTGTGTGTGTGTGGTTACTGCCGTGTATATGTATATAATATGTGGGTATGTTTGCGAATGCATGTGCGTGTGTGTTAAGATATATGTGTGTGGGTATGATTTCCATTTCAGGATGTACATGTTGCATGTATGTATACGTTGTTGTGCGTGCGTGTTTCTGATGTGTATGTTAGAGGGGCAAATGCATGGATATGATGTATGTATAGGCACATGGCTATGTTGGTATGAAAGAATTTTATTTGTTTTGCATGGGTTAGTGGCAGTGGGTGTGCTGGGTCTTCCATGTGCAGTGGTTGATTAATTATGATAAAAAAAATGTGAAGTGGTTGTGTGTGGTTTTTATTAATGTGCTTGTGTTCTTGTACATTAATATATATATAAATATATAATGTGTGTGTGTTAAATGTGTATGTGGTTGTATGTATGTGTACCTCCCAAAAGCACGTTGCATAAACGTGTGGGTTTAGTTTAAAACGTTTTATATTATATATATAGTGTACTTTTGTATATAATTAGGACTATATGTGAAAACTTGGGTTATAAGCTTGTGTGAGTTTGTGTATGCTTGTGTTTGCTCGTGTATGGAGAGTCATGTTGATAACCAAAATCGTAACCGAACCGTGAAACGCGAAACCGTACAACCAAAATTATTAGTATTTAATATTAATTATATATATTAAATAAAACTCAGGTTAATTGGAACCCGATCCATTGTGCTTACACTTATTTCTGCAACACACTCGAGGTGAGTCTTCACGGCCCCTATTTTACTTTCTTTCCTTTTTGAGGGAGAAAACATGCAAACGTATTTACAAAATGGTTTTAGTATTATTGATATCGCCTGTTACGTTAGTGCAAACATTCTTGAAAAGTCCTTACATTCTCGAACCGTTAGTAATGTGTAGCGAGGTAATTCTGAGTAGTACTACTGGGTTTGACAAACCCCGCCCGGGCTAGTCGCGCTAGCTTGATTGGAGGTCAAACGGGTGCGTTATTGACCTAACATTTATCATTGTCTAGTGAGACTTGACGGGAAGGCAACAAACATACGAACATACGAACATACAAACAGTCAGCCTCGAGTTCGAAACGCTAAGTAACTTGTTTATAGGCTAGCTACCTATCGATATGCTTTAATTACTTTACCATTCAAACAGTTACAAACATTTTTATCTGTGATAACACCTGTGAACTCACCAACTTTAGGTTGATACTTTAGCATGTTTTCTCAGGTAACAGGAACGCTTAAGCTTATGATGCACGATTAAGGAACGCACTCAGGACATGCATCATCAAACATATGTACTTGCATTGAACATTTTGTTTTGACTTAGCACTTATAACTTTCAGTATTGTTTACATTTCGTTATTCGCTTCCGCACTGTTATTCATTTTAGTTTTATGCTTCCGCACTGATGTTTATTTCTTTTATGCTACTCTGATTTAAGTCAAACGTTTATTCTTAAATTCATTTAGTGTCGTTTGATATGACCGTGTCTGAGATCCTGTTTTGTCACACGCCTCACGGTAAAACCCCGCATGTGGAATTTGAGGTGTGACAGATTGGTATCAGAGCCACCTGTGCCGTTTGGGGTGTGGGACACACCTAACCAAGAATGGTGACTTCTTGGGCTCATCGAGGACGATGAGTCCAAATAGGGGGTGCTTGTGACACCCTACACATATCTCACAGGGGTTGTGGAAATAACAACAATGGAAATGGAGCCAGAGGTCGAGCTTTCGTGATTGGTTCTGGCGAGGGGAGAAACGATCAAAACGTAGTTACCGGTACATTTCCTCTGAATGACTGTTTTGCTACTGTGTTATTTGATACCGGTGCTGATAAGAGTTTTATATCTACTAAGTTTAGCAAGCTTTTAGATGTAACCTTGACTGAAATGGACCCTAGTTATACGGTAGAACTAGCGGACGGTAAAATGATTGAGGCAACTCATATTCTTGAAGGATGTAAATTAGAGCTATCAGGACACAAATTTGAGATAGACCTTATGCCTGTTACACTTGGTAGTTTTGACGTAGTCGTTGGCATGGACTGGTTGTCTAAGAACCAAGCGGAGATATTTTGTCGCGAGAAGATTGTTCGTGTACCACTTCCCAGTGGTGAAGTCTTATCCATACAGGGTGAGAAAAGTGGTGTCGTTTCTGGCATCATTTCGTACATGAAAGCCCAGAAGTACCTACACAAAGGCCATACCGCCATCTTAGCGATCATCACCGAAAAGATCACTGAAGAAAAGAAGATCGAAGATATCCCTATCGTTCGTGACTTTCCTGAAGTATTCCCTGAAGACTTACCTGTTCTTCCACCGCATCGTTAAGTTGAGTTCCAGATTGATTTGGCGCTTGGAGCCGCACCGATAGCTAGAGCACCATACAGATTAGCTCCGAAGGAATTACAAGAACTGTCTACTCAACTGTAAGAACTCCTGGATAAAGGATTCATCAGACCTAGTTCATTACCGTGGGAAGCCCCAGTCCTGTTTGTCAAGAAAAAGGATGGGACTTTTCGCATGTGTATTGACTATCGTGAACTGAACAAAGTGACGGTCAAGAATCGTTATCCTCTACCTCGCATTAACGATCTGTTTGACCAACTTCAAGGGTCGAGCTTCTATTCCAAGATAGATTTGAGATCAGGATATCATCAACTGAGAGTCCGAGAGGAGGACATATCAAAGACAACATTCAGAACTCGTTACGGTCGCTACGAGTTTTTGGTTATGCCTTTTGGGTTGACCAATGCACCAGTGGTGTTCATGGATCTTATGAACCACGTGTGCAAACCCTACCTGGACAAGTTTGTCATTGTTTTTATCGATGATATCTTGATATATTCAAAGAACAAGGAGGAGCATGAGGAACATCTTCGATTGATTTTGGAATTACTTAAACAAGAGAAACTGTATGCCAAGTTTTCGAAGTGTGACTTCTAGATTTGGTAAGTCCAATTCTTGAGCCATGTGGTTAATGAGAAGGGCATACATGTTGATCCAGCAAAAATAGAAGCCATCAGGAACTGGGCTACGCCAAAGACTCCAACTGAGATACGACAGTTTCTTGGGTTGGCTGGGTACTACCGACGGTTCATCAAAGGATTTTTGAAGGTCGCTCAACCACTTACAGCATTAACTCATAAAGGCACAGTGTACAGTTGGGGTGACAAGCAGGAGTCAGCATTTCAATTCCTAAAACAAAAGCTTTGTACGGCACCGATACTATCCCTACCTGAGGGAACAGATGATTTTGTGGTATATTGTGATGCATCTATCCAAGGTCTTGGTTGTGTGCTAATGCAACGCGAGAAGGTCATCGCATATGCCTCCCGTCAGCTAAAATTTCATGAGAAAAACTACACGACACACGACTTAGAGTTGGGAGCCGTTGTGTTCGCACTCAAGATATGGAGACGTTACTTGTACGGTACCGAGTGCACCATTTATACCGATCACAAGAGTCTTCAACATATTTTTGAGCAGAAAGAGTTGAATATGAGACAACGTCGCTGGGTCGAGTTGTTGAATGACTATGACTGTGCGATCAAGTGTCATCAGGGTAAGGCTAATGTAGTAGCTGACACCTTAAGCCGAAAGGAAACACCTAAGCCAAAGCGAGTTCGAGCATTACAACTCACCATTCACACTGATTACCCGACCAAATACGTAATGCACAACTTGAAGCTTTGAAAGACGAGAACCTGAAAGCTGTGAAAGACGAGAACCTGAAAGCTGAATCACTAAGAGGCATGGAGAAACAACTAGAAACCAAATCAGATGGAATCCACTACTTTATGGACCGAATATGGGTTCCTTTGTATGGAGACCTACGAGAGCTGGTAATGGACGAAGCTCACAAGTCACGGTATTCTATTCATCCGGGTTCAGATAAGATGTATCATGACTTGAAAGTTGTGTATTGGTGGCCAAACATGAAAGCTGATATCGCCACCTATGTTAGCAGATGCTTAACCTGTTCTAAGGTTAAAGTGGAGTATCAAAGGCCATCTGGTCTACTTCAACAACCGGAAATTCCTGTATGGAAGTGGGAACAGATCTCAATAGATTTTATCACGAAGCTGCCTCGAACTCCTAGCGGGTGCGATACCATTTGGGTAATAGTAGATCGCTTGACGAAATTCGCACACTTCTTACCAATCAGAGAGACTGATAGAATGGAGAAGTTAACACGTATTTACCTCAGAGAAATAGTCTCTCGGCACGGTGTGCCAATTTCTATCATCTCCGATCGTGACGCTCGATTTACTTCACATTTTTGGCAATCATTACAACGAGCATTGGGTACACGGCTAGACATGAGTACTGCATATCATCCCCAAACGGATGGCCAGAGTGAGCGTACGATCCAGACTTTGGAAGACATGTTACGTGCTTGCGTGATTGATTTCGGCAGCAGTTGGGAAACTCACTTACCGTTGGTTGAGTTTTCAGAATAACAGTTATCACATGTCGATCAAAGCTGCTCCATTCGAGGCACTGTATGGGCGTAAGTGCCGATCACCTATTTGTTGGGCGGAAGTTGGAGAAAGTCAACTTACCGGTCCTGAACTTGTGCACGAGACAACTGAGAAGATCGTACAAATCCGTAACCGCATGGCAGCAGCACGTGACCGACAGAAGAGTTATGCTGACAAACGTCGCCGACCGTTGGAATTTCAAATTGGTGACAAGGTACTTTTGAAAGTGTCACCTTGGAAGGGTGTGATTTGTTTCGGGAAACGTGGAAAACTAAGCCCTGGATACGTGGGACCGTTTGAGATTGTCAAACGGGTTGGCCCCGTAGCCTATCAGCTGGACCTACCCGAAGAACTCAAAGGAGTACATGATGTGTTCCATGTTTCAAACATGAAGAAATGCCTTGCATACGAGACTCTCTTCGTTCCGTTAGACGAGATACATGTGGATGAACAACTACGTTTCATTGAAGAACAGGTGGAAGTTATGGACCGAGACGTCAAAACGCTCAAACATAGTCGTATCCCTATCGTTAAATTCCGTTGGAATTCGAAGCGTGGACCAGAGTTTACTTGGGAACGCGAGGATCAAATGAAAAATAAATACCCGCAATTGTTTAAAGATCATGCATCTACTTCTCAAGGTATCATTTTTTTTCTTTTCAAGATGTCCTTTCCTTAAATTTCGAGACGAAATACCCTTCAACAAGGGGATGTTGTCGCAACTCTCGCGAAACCTCACATTCCTTTGTTTGTTTCTTTGATTTGGGTAATTTTCGGGACGAAAATTCCTTCAACAAGGGGATGATGTGACACCTCGTGTTTCTAGATTAATATTGTTAACACTTACGTTACATCTTTTAAAATTTCCTTTACATATCGAATCTACCATCATTATTAAAATTCAATAATTATTACTACATTTAACTTAGCCTTAACTAACAATAATAAAGATAAGTCTTACTAAAACGACTAACTTAAATTTAATTTAATAATAATAATATGTATTATTTAGATAAACCAATATGTAATATTTAGATAAACCTTAACAAACCCTCCTTAATTACCTCTTGGCCCACGTAACCCACACCATATATCCCTTAACCGACCCTCATGGCAGCCTCTTTGAACCGACCCCCACACCATCGTCCCCATTCCCGTAACCCTGATACCCAAGAAACCATCACAGCTACTTTCTTCCTCTCGATCACCTCAACCGGCGACAACTCCGACAGCCTCTTCAACTACGGCCCTTCCTTGCGTCGCCGACAACCTTCTTTGCAAGCTAACGACACCGCAACCAACCGCGAGTACCCGACGATAGTGAACGACAATTGTAACAGCCGTGTACACCTCCGTTCGGTAAGATTATTCAATCCATACTCATAGTTGTATCGTTACGGTTTCGATTACGGTTTCAACCTTCGTTACGGGCTGCGTTGATCGGTTTTCACGTATGTGGTTCTGAAAGCTAGTCGTGTGTGTGGATGGGCAATCATATGTGTGTTATAGGTGCTTTTGTGTTGTATATACTTCTGCGCATATATATATATATATATATATATATATATATATATATATATGCAGCCATACGTGATATATATATATATATTATATATATATATATATATATATGTGTGTGTGTGTGTGTGGTTACTGCCGTGTATATGTATATAATATGTGGGTATTTTTGCGAATGCATGTGCGTGTGTGTTAAGATATATGTGTGTTGGTATGATTTTCATTTCAGGATGTACATGTTGCATGTATGTATACGTTGTTGTGCGTGCGTGTTTCTGATGTGTATGTAGAGGGGCAGATGCATGGATATGATGTATGTATAGGCACATGGCTATGTTTGGTATGAAGGAATTTTATTTGTTTTGCATGGGTTAGTGGCAGTGGGTGTGTTGGGTCTTCCATGTGCAAGTGGTTGAATTAATTATGAATAAAAATTGTGAAGTGGTTGTGTGTGTTTTTATTAATGTGCTTGTGTTCTTGTACATTAATATATATATATAAATATATAAATGTGTGTGTGTTAAATGTGTATGTGGTTGTATGTATGTGTTCCTCCCGAAAAGCACTTTGCATAAACGTGTGGGTTTAGTTTAAAACGTTTTATATATAGTGTACTTTTGTATATAATTAGGACTATATGTGAAAACTTGGGTTATAAGCTTGTGTGAGTTTGTGTATGCTTGTGTTTGCTCGTGTATGGAGAGTCATGTTGATAACCAAACCGTAACCAAACCGTGAAACGCGAAACCGTACAACCAAAATTATTAGTATTTAATATTATTATATATATTAAATAAAACTCAAGTTAATTGGAACCCGATCCATTGTGCTTACACTTATTTCTGCAACACACTCGAGGTGAGTCTTCACGGCCCCTATTTTACTTTCTTTCCTTTTTGGGGGAGAAAACATGCAAACGTATTTACAAAATGGTTTTAGTATTATTGATATCGCCTGTTACGTTAGTGCAAACATTCTTGAAAAGTCCTTACATTCTTGAACCGTTAGTAATGTGTAGCGAGGTAATTCTGAGTAGTACTACTGGGTTTGACAAACCCCGCCCGGGCTAGTCGCGCTAGCTTTTTCCAACTCCTCGTCTTCATCATCTTCATTATCTCTGTCTCCATCCCTTATCTTTAAAGGTTCCTCCATTGATCCTTTCAATTTTAGCAAAATGGTCCTCTTAGCTTTTTCCAACTCCTCTATTGCTGACTTGCTGTGACACTTTGAGCTTGGAGTTGGTTCATCTGGGTGCTCTGAGCAGCCAGTTGCTGGGCCTGCTCCTTAAGTACTCGATCCTGCTCTGCAATTTTATGCGATTGTGCAACAGTCAGCTCGGTAAGCTGGCGGATCTAAGTGGTCTTTTCCTCATCAGCCGCCAGCAATCGCAACACCATTCTGTTTAAAGCCGACAGCTGTTCCTCTACTCCGATTGGAGGTAGAGGAGATCTATAGGTGTGTGAGGGATAGGCTGAGGGCTCGGTTTGGTGGCTAGTGGTGGTGGTGGTGGTGGTGAATATCGGTTCAGATCGGGATGATAGTGGTGGTGAGTGTGGGGTGAATGATGTAGTGGTGGCTGGGATCTGTCTTGTGGTGGTCGGTCGGGTGGTGTCTGCGGTTGCTGTGGGGGAAGGTATGGTGGTGGATGGTGTGTCTGAAGAGGTGGTAGTGGTGGAAGGTATGGTGGATGTGGTGGAAGTGGTGGTGGTGGTGGTGATAAAGGTTACCCTACGCTTCTTCTTAGGTTTCTGCCCATGGGGTTGAGCCATCCGTTTTCTCCTCATTCCCTTCGAGGTGGATGCTCCCCCTCCAATCCCGCCTGAGGACCCCGGAGCATAAGTTGGGTCAGATTCTGTTTCTCTGGAGCCTCTCGGTTGTTCACCAACAACCCTTAACCCATGTTCTGTGGGAACAACTTTCCTTCCCACAGTTCGGGTAAGTGGCTCCTCATCCGATTCATCTTCATCCTCCTCGTTAAGAACAAAATCTTGATGAAATCCTGCTGACTCAGTTACTTCAGCAGATGAGACAAACACATGGGGAACAGAGTCAGACACAGTGCCTCTGGGTGGAATAGCAGCATCCCCACTGTCATCCTCATCTGAGTCAAGAGTGGGTAGGGCTATCTGTTCCACCTCAGAGTCACTGTCCTCGTGACGCCACTTCCTCCCTTCCGGCACTACATAGTCTTCTCTGGCAAGATGACCGAACAACCTCCTGACCGGAGGCTTCACTGGCTTTCCCCAGTATACTTTCATCCTTCCCAGGGTGGTGTTATCCATTATCTCCAATACAACCGAATCCTCCTGTTCTTTTGGTAGGGAAGGAAGCTTTTGATCTATTATCATTTGCATAAACCGTGGGTACATACAGAAGGCTTCCTTTCCTTTCCCCTCGATGTTCTCCACCAGATAGGTGAAGATCATCTTAGAGAATGGTTCAGTACCAACGCAACGTATGCATTTTGCATCTGATCCGATAGCTCATCAAACCCACCTTTTCCTGAAGCCATGCACTTGAGCAGCACGTGTGCAAGGTACTTAAACTGAGGACAGAGGTTACTCTTGTTGAGTACCCCTAAATTTATGTCCCCAGAGTATTTGGCTCTGAGAAAACATCCTCTGACAGTGAGGGGGTGTAAATGGGTTGGGCAGTCACCGTCATCCTCCAATTGAAGTACAATCCGTATATCCTCCTCAGAAACGGTAATATCCTCGCCAAATATGGAACTTCTTATGCAGTGAGGTTCCGATGATCTATCAACTGTAGCGCCTTCCCAGAAGGCTTGTTGAATGGATCGATATGGGGTGCACGGGGTAGAGATGGCATGCGCAATCCATGATCTCAATAGAAACATGATAATCCCAGAGAATTCTGCAGCATTTTTGGATGTTAAGTCCAGATGGGCACATATATTATGCTTTGTGCTCATAGTCCATCTACTCGCCATCTGTTACACAAAGATAGTAAACATTAGTACCATTTAATAAGAAAGTCATGAACTCATTAAGCTTGAAGAACATCTTTCTGTCATGCGATTGAAGTTGTGCGACTGAGTTCAACAGTGCGATTGAACCGTGCGAAAGGGGTTCAGTCATACGATTGAATGGTCCGAATGGGGTTCAGTCGTGCGATTGACCCCATACGTATCTCAGTGTGTGCGATTGGGCACCTACGCATATACATTCATGCGGTTACATCAGTCATGCGACTGAACTTCAAACGCATGGTTCAGCCATGCGTATGGGCAGTTTGAGCCCTTCAGTCGTGCGACTGAAGTTCATCATGATGTCCATTCGCATGATGACCCACTGTGTGATTCACATTTTCAGTTTCACCAATCTTTTGTTTTAAACCTCTATATCTAGTTCATTTGAGTCGCCATCTCGTCACTAATGACCTAGTAAACTTAATTTTAACATTTAGCTTAGTTTATGTAGGTTATTAGGGCATTTTTCAGTTCGATCAAAGTTTCATTCGAATAACCTAAATTGGACTCAAAATCTTCTGATTTCTACAAGATTGAACTACAATGTACCTTTAGTCTTGTCAATCGAAAGTCAGAAGATGAATTGCAATGTGAACAACTATCTCTAGAGATTTTGGCAGAGTAACGGTAAAGAAAGCGATTTGGGGTGCGATTGGGAGTGATGAGTGAGATGCGATCGACTGAGGTCCTTTAAATACTGACCCTAAGTTCTATCGGCCGACTGGCCTCATTCGCACAGTTCATTGGGCGACTGAGGTTCAGTCGTGCGATTGGTCCAGTCGGTCGCATTCAGTTGGCCGATGAGTCTCAGTCGGTCGACTGACTCATTCGGTCTCCTTCATTCGCCTCTGTAGTGACCGACTGAGCCTCAGTTGGTCTACTGTTTCATTCTCCCCCTTCTATTCGGTCGAATGGATCATTTTCATGTCCAGTCGTGCGAATGGGATCCATTCGCATGGTTGGTCCATATTCATGGTCCAATCGTGCGAATGGGATCCATTCGCATGGTTGGTCCATATTCATGGTCCAATCGTGCGAATGGTCACACTTGGTAGATTTTCTGCCATTTTGAACATTTTAACCTTTTGAAATAGACATTATAAGCTCTTAACCAATTCAGTCACTTCAGATGTGACCTTTTAAAATTTGAAAACCATGTGGCCATCTCAGACATGACCCTTTTAGGTAAGTTAATTCCCTTCTGATTTCCCTGATGTAGTCCGACAGATGCACAAAGATTTACATAAAACTTAAACTATCTACACAAATAAAGTTCATTTTTGGATTTTTTGTGAGAGATAAAACCCTAAGATGGAAATCTACGGGATTTGGTTTGGGAGTAGACAGCTTCAACTTAGATTGATCATATCTGGACCAATTCAATTTTGGAATCATAGAGGAACATCAAATCATTTGGGACTTGTTATTCAAACTTTTTGATGCTTAATTTCTCGGTGTTCATCTAGAGTCGTCAGCAACTTAAGGAAATCATACTGAAACTCTTAGATTTTCACATTGATTTGAACTCTTGAGAATGTAGCCACTCAGATTGTCAGTATGTTTGTCCACTTAAATCCATACACAGACTTTTGACGCAGACTGGTGACTGATTTAGGTTTAATTATTTCAGCTAACATTTGTGGATCCCACACTTATATGGTAATCAACATTCCTCAGAGGTTTTTGAGCGGTCTACAGGTATTATTACAAGAAGAGACTATTCTTAGAGCTTTCAAAGAGAAGCCTGTCCTCAGGTCAGTGCCATCGCACAGCAGAGAGGCGGCAAACAACAATGAATTCTAGAATATCTAGGTTATGCTTATCCTCAGGTCAGTGCCATCGCACAGCAGAGAGGCACACAACCTATCTCCTTGTTAGAGCAGCTTATTTTATGTGACACAATATGCACCAACAACATAAGTCATTAGCTTTATTGCATTTGTCTTTCATATTATGTGAGATACACGAGGGATCCAATCATTCCTCGGTACATAGTAGCATCTACAAGATCTCCATTCTCATCAGGTGATATATCATGATTCGTAGCAAGTGGAGTCCCAACAGCAGAAGCATTCTCCATGTCCAAACGACTGAGAATGTCTCCTACATACTTGGTCTGATGTAGAAAGATCCCATTAGGTGTTTGATCCACCTGTAACCCGAGAAAGAACTTTATCTCCCCCATAGCACTCATCTCAAACTCTTTCTTCATCACTGCTTCAAACTCTTTGCATAACTCTTCATTCTTTGACCCGAAGATTATGTCATCAACATATATCTGCACAAGCAGTAGGTCGCCATCCTTTTCTTTAATAAACAGTGTACAGTCAATGACTCCCCTGCGAAAGCCGTGTTTCACAAGATGAGTTGAGAGTTTCTCATACCAAGCTCGAGGAGCTTGATGAAGCCCATATAAAGCTTTGTCGAGCTTGTAAACTTTATCCCGATGATAAGGGTCTTCAAATCCCTCGGTTGACTTACATAGACTGTTTCCCTGATTTCCCCATGAAGGAATGCACTCTTCACATCTAATTGGTAGACTTTAATCTTCATGTACGAGGCATAGGCGAGGAAGATACGAATAGCTTCCATCCTTGCCACGGGTGCAAACACTTCGTTATAGTCAATACCCTCAACTTGGCGAAAACCTTGAACCACCAGTCGAGCTTTGTTCCTTATGATGACTCCTTGGTCATCCTTCTTACATTTTAGTACCCATTTGGTGCCAATGACTTTAGCACCTTTAGGTCTATCTACCAGTGTCCATACACCTAACTTCTTAAACTGCAGAAGTTCTTCTTGCATGGCACTCACCCACGCCTCATCATTTAGTGCTTCACTGACATATTTTGGCTCAACCTGCGAGACAAAACATCGATAAGCACCATCATGAATGTAACCCTTCTCCATAACTGAGGCGTAATCAGCTGAGTATAGCTGATTTCGGGTTTGTACTCCTGATCGGACATCTCCAATAACATTGTCAAGGGGATGATAGACGTTTAGTCGTGATCCTGGAGTAGTCAGCACAGTCACCTCCGAACCAAGATTGTGAACATTTTGTTCTGCATCTGAGGAAGATGGAGTTTGAGGTTCCGAAGTCGAGGGTGCATCACTTATGGATGCTTGTGGACTTTCAAGAACTGGAACCTGTTCCTCCTGACTGTGTTGGTCATCTGCTTCAGTTTCATCTTCAGAGGAGGAGTCACTGTCATCGACTACCCCTGCTGACAGAGTAGATGATTCTCCCGTGTGCTAGATTGTGTATTTAGAATATCATACATCATCCTAGTAGCTAACTCATCATCCGAGGGAGAGAGAGGGATGTTGAAGGATTTGAAGAATCCATCATAATCGAAGAAGTATGTAGGTCCTTTGCCTGTAGGTGGTGTGGTATATCTCTGAACGTCGACATTACACCACACTTCTACAAGACCCATTGAGTTATTGTAAACTCGCTTGTTCGGTATGTTGTATCCTAGAAAAATTCCTTCAACTGCCTTCTCGTTGAATTTTCCTTCTTGTGTCTTCTTCAGAAGTGTACACGGTGCGCCAAAAGGTTCAAGATACTCCAAATTCGGTTTGCGTCTTTGTAGTAGCTCATAACATGTCTTTCCGTGGCGCTTGACTATTAGGACTCGATTCAGTGTATAACACGCATTTGCCACTGCCTCATTCCAGAATTGGATAGGCAGTTTCGAGTCTGCCAGCATAGTCCGTGCTGTCTCTATCAAACTCCTGTTCTTTCTCTCAGCAACGCCATTCATCTGAGGTGTGTAAGCAGAAGTGAATTGATGCACAATTCCCTTTTCCTTGCAATATGCCTCCATCCCTTGATTCTTGAATTCTGTCCCGTTGTCTGAGCGTATTTGTCGAACTTTTAGCTTGTAGAGGGATTCCAGTGGTGTTACTAATTCCTTGAATGTCTCCAAAGTTTCTGATTTGGATTTCAGAAACATTACCCAAGTGAACCTTGAGTAGTCATCAGTGACCACAAAGCAGTACACGTCGCCTGCAATGCTCCTTGTACTAACTGGACCAAACAGATCCATGTGAAGAAGCTCAAGAGGAAGTTCTATTGAATGAACTTTCTTTTCCTTACGAGACTTCTTTGTCTGTTTGCCTTTCTTGCAAGCTACACAAAAGTCAGGAAGTTGGAAGTTCTTGACATTCACTCCTCTCACTAAATCCTTCTGAATCAAATGATTCATCTTCCTTTGACTAATGTGTCCCATTCTCCGATGCCAGGAGATTGAATCCTTCTCAGTAGCTTTAGATAAGAAACACTGAACCTCATGATCCGTTGTAGCAGCTGTCGATAGATCCAAGACATAAAGGTCTTTATATCTTGAAGCAGTCATCAGAACTTGGTCCTCGGGGATCATATATTCTTTCTTCAGCATGTAACACTTCTGGTTATCGAAGATGACTTTAAATCCTTTATCACAGATTTGGGAAACAGAAAGTAAGTTGTTCTGAAGTTGTTGAACGTAGTTCACCTTATCAAACTTAGCTTTCTGATTTCCCACTTCTCCCTGAGCTGTGATATAGCCTCCTTTGTTTCCTGCAAAGGAACATGCCCTCCTTTTATTTGTTTGACGTTAGATAAAAGGGCTCTATTTCCTGTCATGTGCCTGGATGCTCCGCTGTCTATAATCCACGTGTTAGTCTCAGCACTGTATCGAACACCCTGCACATACAAGTAAATGAATTAGTTTAGGTTAGGAACCCAAGCTTTGACTGTCTTGGGTTTCCCAGAGGCATCACACATCATAAACTCCACCCATTGACCCTTAGAGGGTGAGGGTAGCTCAGGTTCCTTCTTGTTATCAGTATCAGACACGAGGTTGACTTTTCTTTCCATAAGCCAGATTTGTGCAATGCCTGTTATGATAAACAGTCGTCTGGCTTACAGGTTGGACTTTAGGTTCACTAGCTCTTCTAGGTGGAGTTAGAGAACTCCGCTTAGAAGACCTAGGTCTAGAGTCCTGAAGATCAATCTTCTTCCTAGGTGTCTGATAGAAATGACAGTAGGAAGCAATGTGTCCATACTCTCCACAGTTGTAGCACGCTCTGCTATCAACTTTATGATTAAACTTTCTTTGTGGAGAGGTACGTGACACTCTAGTAACATCAATCACTTTAGTTTTTGACTCTTGTATGTTTGATGTTTTCTCTGGTTTAACAAAATTTACTGTTTTAACCTGTTTAACTTTTTGGTTAACTGATTTTTGACTTGAAGCATGTGAAAAAGTAGCATTTGAAGTCCTTTTAGGTTCTGATTTGACTCTGTTTGACCCTGACTTTAAGTTGACTTTTTCAAATTCATTTTCCAGATTAACACAAGGCAATTTACCCTTTGCCTTTGAAGTGGCCTCCTTTTGTTTCTAACCAGATTCAGTAGATGAACATGAGGTGTCTGGATCAGTAACAAGAGGAGTAGTCACCACATGATCCTTGATGGGGTTATTATTTACTGGTCTAGACTTAGTGTTCATCAAGGTCTCAGGTGGTGGTGGAACCACTTTGTAGCCTAATCCCTCCCCGTTATTCCTTTCTCTCACTAAGTGTTGAACTATGTGTGAAGCGCTAGTCCAACTATGCAGTTTCTGTTTTAATGAATTAACTTCTACTTCTAGAACTGCCTTTTGCTTCTTAGTTTCTTCTAGGGAGTTTAGATAGTACCTAATGTCATTTGCTTGGTTAAAAGCCACTACTTCTGTTTCCCTAAGTTGTTTAGTCAATAGGTCTATCTTTTCTTTATAACTATGCTCATTTTGTTTTAGTACTCTATTAGACTCAGTGCACAAACGTAAATCTTTTACTAGGTTATCATTATGATCTAATAACCTAGCGAATTTTTCATCTATGCTATTCCTAAAAGTGTCACAGTTCGAACAAGCATGATTATTAAAAATTTGGTCAGTGGTACTTACCTGAGTTGGTTCAGAAGAGTTAGCCATCAGTGTAGCATCAGATGTTTCTGGTTCTGGTGATTCTGACTTTTCTTCTCTGATGTGGAAACTTCCTCAATTGGTTTGTAACTGACCTCGGCTGCAGTTGTTTCTTCACTATATGACATTGCTATCTCAACTGCTATATCACCTTCACTCGCAGAATCATCATTAATATCCTCAACACTGGCAATGTTAGATTCTCCTGGTAAGACAAACCTAAAACTCCAATCTTGTCCTTCATCATCATGAGCAGTTAAGGCTTTTGGATCCTTGTTTGATGAAGTAGAACTAGAGGCTTGCTTGTCTTGGCGAGTAAAGGATGAGAACGGGTTCCCATTCCCCGTCTTCTTTGGCTTGACACATTCTCTTTTGAAGTGCCTTTTCTCACCACAGTTAAAGCAGGTCACTTTACTCTTGTCGAAGCCAAAGGTGGTATCCTTAGAAGCAACCAAGTTCTGTCCAGTCTTTTTCACAAACTTCTTCGCCCTCCGGACAGCACTTGCTAAGGCCACATTATATCCATTCTCTCAAGCTCCATCTCATCCACCTGCTCGTAGTCCTCATCTGCCAGATGGCAGTTTCCAATCTTCCCGGCAACAAGTCCATCATATGAATGAACCACTGCTGCTAAAAGATCCATATGCTCTCGAGCTACTTCCACGGTCACATTACCGAGGTTCTCGATCTTCAGTTTGGTAGCGTTTGCTTCTGATCCAATATAATGGGTACATGATGACCCAGACGTGTCTGATCCAGAAGGAGAAGCATGTGAAGGACCTGAAGAGCTAGACACAAAAGCAGTCTGGAGTGGTGCGCCAGATGTCGGCGTTGTATAAAGCTGGATTTTGTGTGTACGAAGACTTCTGAGCTCTATACTTCATCCTTAGTGCTTCTTCTCGCAACTAAGAATGAAGTCATTTATATCCAGCTTTACAAGGATTCCATTCTGTCTCAGGTTAGACACGAATGTAGCCCACTTATCAGGCAATCCGTCTGCGAAGTTGCTTACTTTCTCTTCCATGGTAGTAGTCACTCCATGTGTATGCAATTCGCTCATCAAGTGGTAGAATCTGTCTATGACTTCGTCCAAACTTTCATTACCAATTGATGAGAAGTTATCGAATTCTTCTTTAACTCCTTTGCCTTGATTGCCTTCAATGATGCATTCCATCATATCTCTTCTCTAGCTCATCCCACAGTTTCTTGGACTGCTTGTTCTCTGAATACTGGTGGAATATGTCTTTGGGGATAGACTGAGTGATCAATGCATAAACTCTTTTCTCTGCATTGTACTTTACTTTTTGTGCGTCTGTCATCCCGCTTAATGTTAGCTTAACTCCATCAGCTCCCACCGGTGTACTATAACCAATCTCAATGGCTTCCACAGATTAGGATCTACTCCATTAGGTAGATCTCAAACGTTGTTTCCAGGGGGAAACTCATCTAAAGTCAAAAGCTTTGGTGGTTTATTGTGATTCCCCACCTCACTCTCAAGCAACAGCAGGTTCTGTATCCTTGAGTCCTTCCCAGCAGTAAAAGCTGACATCTGATCTTCCATGACTGATAGCTTTATACTCTAATCAAACAAACTTTCACTGATGCGACTGAAGGATGCGAATGAGCTAATCGTGCGTATAAGCTCTGCGATTGGTTCAATCGTGCGGCTGAATTGGGCGATTGGTTCAGTCGTGCGGATGAATCTGGTGCGTATGAGCTATGCGAACGAACGGTTCAGTCGGCCGAATGAGGGTGCGACTAGGTCCAATCGTGCGTATGAGCAATGCGAATGGAGTCCAGTCGTGCGAATGAGTCACTCGTGCGACTGAAGCTGCTGTTTTGCGAAAATTTCTAGGTTTGACGGGTTTCAGCCGTAAAAATTCGAAATTCACAAGTTCTAATCGCCTAAGTCCGTAGAAACCAAACTTCGATGAGCAGGGTACTTCCAAGATCACTTTTAATGCCAAAGATTGCGTTTTTAGTGCAAAAACACAACTTTTATGCAATCTTGATTGAATCAACACGTAATCAATAGCCAAAAGCTCTGATACCACTTGTTAGGACCTGGTATTTGACCGAAATACCTTATGATTAACATGTAACCAGATCAAATAGTGCGGAATCCTATTTGATTGGCGATCCAATCAGTGAGAACACACGAAGAATCAAACAAGGATTGAAACTAACGTTAGAAATCGATTGGGAAACGATCTAAAGTGTTCTATGAACTTGGAGAACGATTTGGAAGGTTTCTGGACGGCTAGGGTTCGTATGGAATCGAAATTGATCGAGTTTTTTATTTTTCACGAATTGAGTTGTATTTATAGGTTGGTATTATTCAATCGTGCGACTGAACCATTAGTCTGGTTCAGTCGTGCGATTGAACCATGCGATTGATTCATTCGTACGACTGAGTCTTCAGTCGTGCGACTGAGCCAATCTTATGTTACAGTCGTACGACTGATCCAGTCTCCTGGTTCAGTCGTGCGACTGAGTCAATCTTGTGAAGTTCTTCATGCTTATGGTTCATTCGCATGAGCCATTCGCATGGGAACTTCATTAAGTTAAGTTTGAATGTTTTAGTTAATTAATATACATAATGTGCAACCATTCAAATAATCATAAACCCAATCAATTCAGTCACGACTCATTAATGAACTATTAACATTATAACTAACAGACTATCAATATCATTTCATTAATCATACCAAACAAGAACTAATACATCACATATCATGATCTAGGGACATACATGTATCAACAGTTTGACAAACCCCGCCCGGGCTAGTCGCGCTAGCTTGATTGAAGGTCAAACGGGTGCATTATTGACCTAACATTTGTCATTGTCTAGTGAGACGTGACGGGAAGGCAACAAACATACGAACATACGAACATACAAACAGTCAGCCTCGGTTCGAAACGCTAAGTAACTTGTTTATAGGCTAGCTACCTATCGATATGCTTTAATTACTTTACCATTCAAACAGTTACAAACATTTTTATCTGTGATAACATCTGTGAACTCACCAACTTTAGGTTGATACTTTAGCATGTTTTCTCAGGTAACAGGAACGCTTAAGCTTATGATGCATGATTAAGGAACGCACTCAGGACATGTATCATCAAACATATTTACTTGCATTAAACATTTTGTTTTGACTTAGCACTTATAACTTTCAGTATTGTTTACATTTCGTTATTCGCTTCCGCACTATTATTTATTTCAGTTTTATGCTTCCGCACTGATGTTTATTTCTTTTATACTACTCTGATTTAAGTCAAACGTTTATTCTTAAATTCATTTAGTGTCGTTTGATATGACCGTGTCTGAGATCCTGGTTTGTCACACGCCTCGCGGTAAAACCCCGCATGTGGAATTTGAGGGTGTGACAGCCGAGGTATTGCTGGCTCCTGATGACGTATGCTTGTTCATCATGGGAACCAAATACACTTAGCCAGTCTTATATACTTGTAATCAAGTCGAGGTTGGTTGTAACGATATGTGTTCTATAACCTTACTAACTTATGACCTATGACATGAATTGCTACTTGTAACCTTATCATATTATTTATGAAAACCTTGGAAACTCACCAACTATTTATAGTTGACCTTTTATTTTTATCATGTTTTAGGAAATCACCAAGTTTAAAGTGGACTTTTGAAGCTTACAATAAAACTAGGACATGGACCTAGTTAAATAATTAAAATGTTGTGTTACGTTTTGTTTTATTTGGGATTATTTCATGTTTTGAGACTTATGTTTGTTATGTCTTTTGAAACTTATAATTTTAATATTTACATTTAATTATAGCATTATGTGATTGTGAACAATCTTAACCCTCACATCTCGACGTTTCCGCAGTCAAGGTTGGGGTGTGACAAAATATAAGAACAATATATTCAATAAAACATCTTAATCTATCAATCAAATAAAAAAAGAAAATATTATTCTTGAAACCTAAATATTTATCTCTTTTAGACAACACAAGTTAAATAAGTAACTAATAGGCTAATAATTTCTGTAAGTATATGATTACACCTCTAAATTTACAAGTTTGATTATATGGTTTCGGTTCGGTTTTTTCGGTTTTTGTTACAAGCAAAACCAAAACCGAACCGAAAAATTCGGTTTTTAAAAAATCATCAAACCAAACCATCGGTTTTCTAGCGGGTTTAGTTTATCGTTCAGTTACATCGGTTATTTTGGTTACGGTTCAGTTATTTTGGCTTTTTGCTCACCCCTAGGTTGAGGTGTGAGTTTTATAATATTTTTATATTTTCACAACAAGTATTTTAGTCATTTAAAAATAATTAACGGAAAAAAATAACGATTATTCACGTCAATGACCTTTTGTGTTATGTTTTGACAAACCTTTTAGCCAACCTTATAAATTTAAAACCTTAGGATAAGTGAAAACATATATAAACACGGGGACCTTTCATGTAATTAACTCTATAATCTAATACGAAACTATGGTAATCAATATTCGTCTCAGTCTTTTCCTAGGTATGTCACACTCATAGTTAGATGCGAATAATGATAATTATCCAATTACGTATAACAAAAAAATTGTTAGAAATAATTTTTAATGTATAACATTTATTTTGCTAAATATTTGTATTACAATACGAGAGTTTGAAGCGTAAATTGAAAGGAAATTGTATAATGATCATATGATAAATCGTATTAAATAGCACGAGCAAATATGAACGTATATTAAAAGATACAATTAATGTTTATGTTAACATTTTTAGCTGTATAAATATGATATTGCGCAAGGATAAGATAGATTGCTACTAAATTGCTATGAGTATATAAATGCTTAATTAATGTTAAAAGACTAGTTGTAACCTTCCCCGCGTTACCACTAGATCGTACACGGTGCGATAAAATATAAACTATTATCGATCTGACTTGTTTTTGAATTATATTTACGTCGAACGTAGAGTAACTTAAATTTATACCGTTCATTGAAAAAATATTAGATTTGACCAAACTCTTTCAAACAAAATTTATCTCAAAACGTAGTCCAACTCAAAACAAACATAAAAACACGAGACGTGACGTTGTATTTTGCGTCATAAAGTATATATTACAATCGCCCCGATTTGTTTTTGAACTTTGTTGAATAACTCAAAATTTATACAAGTCGAATGAAAAACATATCATATGATTCATATTTGACTTGATGCATTTTCAAACAAAACTTACATTGAAATGTAGAACAACTCAAAACGTATTTATAAATAAACATGAAAACGTTTTATATTTGACCCGACTATTATATAACATGTTTTTAACTTTATATGAAATTATTTCATGTAATTTATCAAAATTTCTTTTAAACCTAAAATAAAACAAAGAAAATTGTAAATTCTTTAGACTTGAGTGGTCATTTGTAACATTCTAAATTTGATGAAAATGTGAAAAAAATAGAAGCAAATGAAGGTGAGTAGTTGATTGTGTAGGGATCTATTTGTAAAATTATAATATGTTAGTGTTGAATGTCTAAAACTACGGATAGTACTTGTAGGGGTGAAAATACGATGTTGATGAAATCATCTCTCTTCCCTAAGAGGAATTAACTAAACTGGCAGATATGGAAATGTCTAGAGAGAGGAAGAAAATAAATGATGCAAGGTTGCTCCTCCAAATCAAAAAAGAAAAGAGAAAAAGACTCTACAAGTATGTTTCTATTCTCTCCCTAGTTCAAAAAAGCCTTGTGCAAGAAACTCTAGCAACACAAGAACCTCAGGTAGGTAAAGAAATTGATAGGCAAAATATGATCAATTACCTGAGTGCCAAAGGTCTCTACCAGGCAGCTGCACTTCTTTCCTTACCCTTTGAGTATATTGAGTTTGAGTACCTCAAACAACTTGAATTTCAAGTACTCAAAGAACAAAAGGCTATAAAGAGAAAGATGAGGAAAGAAGCAGCCAAGACAAGAGTCATCATCCAGAAAAGTCAAAAGAAGTCAGCTGATAGGTAGAGGATGATGAATTTCTTGAAGCTGCATGGATTCTATGGAAGGAGACTTGGCCCAATGTCTCTATCCACTATGGATGAGCATATAAGGTTGATCAAGTAGAAGATTAAAAGAGGAGAGCTCATTGACTTACACTCCCCACCAAGTCAAGCCCCTCAAGAAGTGGAGGTTAAGGTTGAACCATTTGAGACAACACAACCTCGACCTCCTACTGAGTCCCAGCAAGCTTCATCTTCTGACCCATAGCAGGGTCAAACTCCCTCTCCTTCTGAACCTGTGAGGGAGGTAGGCCCAACTGAGAAAGGCAAGAATGAACAACAAGGTGCTTCAGGCCAGTCTTCTCAGTTTAAGAGGACGAAAATGATGGCCTCTAAACCCAAGTCAAAGAAGAAGAAGGAGAAGAAGATAGAGCCATCCACCTCCAAACCTCAGGATGAGTCAGAACATCTTGAGAAGGTGCAACAAGAGGAAGCTTAAACAACTCCAATTCAAGCAGCTCCTCTTGCATCAGGAAGACCCATCTTGTCTTGGACTTACACTACTAATCTAGAAAGATGGCATGGAATTAGAGATCAAGGCATTGAAGATGTCTACACATGGCAAGACATGTTCAATCTACCTCTGCATTATCTCTTTGAGATGAGAAGACACTATGAGAGTCTGAGTGATCTTGACCATCTAATGAAGAAGGGTATGATTATCATCATAATAAGGATTGTCAATATCTAAAGGTCTTCAAATGCTTTGGTAGCATCAGCCTAGGGGAAGTTTGTAAGGTTTTATGTAAGGCTAATGTAGGTAAAATATCCAAAATCTACATGCACTATAGTACAAAGTAGAAATGCTTCGGAAGTTTTACACCATGCACTAAAAATATTTGTAACACCCATATATTTTCTTTGAAGCCGGCGAAAGAAGAAAAAAAAAAATAAAGTCCAAAGTCGAGGGACCAAACTCACCAACGAGAGAAAGTCGGGTGAGTGGAGGTATTTAAAGAGAGAGGGCAGCCCTCACCCTCTCCCCACACCCACAAAATCAGCTAAAAGAGAGGAGAAGAGGAAAAAGGGAGAAAAGGGAGAAAAAGCTTGTTCGAGTGGATTCAAGCGTGCAAAATTGAAGCGTAGCGGGTCTAATCGAAGTGTGAGTTCTAGGACCCCTCTTTTACACGTTTTGAATGATTTTAGGGCTGGAACACATCTGAAAATCGTTTTGAAGTGTGTGTGTGTTTGACCCGTGTGTATGTGTTTGTGTATGTTGCGAGTGATGTATGATTTCGGGCTTGTGTATGCTTGTATGGTGTTGTGGTATGCATTCCTAAGGTTTAGGATGGTTGATTTGGGCTTAGAAGAGGTTTGGAAGAGCTTGGAGGTCGGAAATGGCAGATTGGGTTCAGGAGTGAGCTGTATTCTGCACAGTTAAGGTTATGCGACCAAATGGCATGCCAGTCATGCGACTGAACTCCACATGCATGCCATTCGTGCGATTGAGGTTCAATCGAATGTGAGACGTACGACTGAGGCCCATACGCCTGCCAGTCGTGCGACTAAGAGTCAATCGCATGAGGAGTCATGCGACTGAGGCCCATACGCCTAATTCCATCCGCATCAGCTCTATTCGCGCAAGTATTCATCGCATTAGTTCATTCGCATAGGTGTTCAATCGCATATTATTCATTCGCATGATGTTCAGTCGGTCATGCAATTGAGAGGTGCCCATACGCCCAAGTAGGGCTGGTGTACCCGAGGAAAACGTAGTGTATTTACTGACCTTCGGGGGAAAGTGCAAATGTAAGTTTTGATGTGGAAGGTTCACCTAAGTTCATGTAAGATGACTCTTGAGGCCTTAGAGGTTATGTTGGGCATGATGATGTATGATGTTGTATGTTTATGCATGATGTATGCTATGTATGTATGATGATGCCCTGTATGATGATGTTATTGACTGTGTATGTTATGTTCCTTACTTTGTATGTTTATCTTTCCTGTGGCTTTACGTTGAATGTTAATGAACAGAATGAAGTATTATGTAACATAAAGTGAAAGATAATGAAAAGAGGAACATGATGAATGAATGCATGCATTAATGAATGATGAAAGTAATGAAAGTCTTGCAAGCCTTGTATGTCAGGACACGCCCCTTTGTAAGGTGTTAACCCAACGGTGTGCGGGTTCGCTACCCCGGGAGGATGCACATCGGGGTCTTTCTTTGTGATTGACCGTTTGTATGGAACCATTGTTGCTTGCCTTAGGTACTGTGGCCAGGAGGTGTTGTGCACCGAATGGAAGGTCTATGATAGGCTTAGGCCCAGTACCATGAGACTGAAGGGCATAAAACATGACAATGCTACACCTGAAATTTATCTTAGGTACTATGGCCAGGAGGTGTTGTGCACCGTAATGAAAGGTCTATGATAGGCTTAGGCCCTGTACCAAGAGACTGAAGGGTAAAGTTCATGGTTTGATGAAAAGAAAAGAGGTAATGATGAATGAATGAATGAAAGTAAGAATATATGAACGAATGGAAGATAACAAATGAATGATAAAGATAATAATGATATTATCTATGTGTACGTATGATGTGTGAACGCATGAATGTAAAGTATGATTTTAAGGAATGAAAAGTATGTTTTTACTATAAAAACTATAACTCACTCAACAATGCTGACTTTTATGTGTTTCCTGTTGGCAGGTAATGATTGCTGAGGATGGCACGAGGTGGCTACTCAGCTCTTTTGGGATGATATCCATTTTTATAATGCTTTTGTGATATAATGCAACATATATTTTGTAAATGGATAACGATGTATTGTTTTGCAGAAGCCTTTATAATGAAATGAAATGTCATTTTTGAATGTTTCCGTTGTAGTGTTTATTTAAGATAAATGTAATTATATGTTTTATGTGCAATGATTTACCAGCTATAAGCGTCCAGGGAACGGGGCCTTACAAGTTGGTATCAGAGCCAAAGTTTAAGTGAAATGGGTAAATTTTCAAAATAAACCTAACTTAAACTGAGAATGGGACGGAAAGGGAAGGGATGCCAGTCTGAGTAGCTGCGTGCCATCAGGTATCTTCGTAATGTTAACCGGTATTATGTGCGCATGGTATGTGGCTATGTGTTGTTAGTATATTTAAATACTGATGTAGTCAGGATAGATAATTCTTGGTGTATGAAGAGTAAAGTAAGTGGCTAATCACAACAGGCCACTGTAATTAGGGACTTACTATACTTGACATAAACTGAGTTGTTCCCTTGAATGACTGTGTTGGTGTTTGAATCTTTCAGTGTGCGTGGTGAATGGCCGGTGGTAGATCTTCGAAAGCCTCTTGTGGTGGTGGTCGTGATGGGCTTGGTGCTGAGCAGTGACCCAAGAAGGGAAGACCCAGAGTTGAAAAGGTGGTTCACGAAGAACCAGATACCCCTCATCCGGAGGGTGGCGATGAGAGCGCCACTGAGAGCCTCAATAAAGGAGGCTATTGTAGAAGAAGTTCATCAGGTCATGCAGATGATCTTACCTGCAGGATCGATGTTTGTCACTAAACACTTATGTTTTTCTCTCAACTCACCTAGAACAACACTCTGGTTAAGATAGAATCAGTAAGAGTTATCACATATAGAAAGTAATAAGAACACATGAAGTAATTTTCAAGGTACTTTTATATATTGCTTCTCAACTCAATATTACAAGACTCTTACAAGCTGTCTAGAATGAGTTACAAAGAGAACCTATATATTACTACCTACAACGGATATTTTTTGATACCACCTGGGATCCTATAGCTAAAGTCTATACTACAAGACTAAAGTTTAAGGTATCTCGGATAAAGTCTTATCTGAGATTTGGTAGTCAGAACATGTCCCTGACTTACCTTTTGTCACCAACTAAAGTTGGTAACATGTACTATCATAAAAAGGTGAATAGTGGAATAAAGTATGGTCAACAACATGGTTCTTTAGGAAGAAGCCATGCTGTATCAGAAGTCTGCAGCGGAGTGTCAGAGACCATACTTATGTCCACTGGTTCATAGCAGTGTCTTCCGAAGGTTAAATGGCTTCGGAAGAGTAAGTACTTCCGAAGCCACTTATACTTCGGAAGAGACTGCTTCTTCTAAGGCTTGGAGACTTCTTCTTTTCAACATACTTCGAAAATGGTCTTCAGCTTATTCTTTTAAGACTTGAACTTCGGAAGTATACACTTGAATTCGGAAGTAGAGTTCTGTCTTCGGAAGTTAATCTTTCACATTGTCTTCGGAAGAACTCTACAACCTTCTGAGGTTCCATGTTAAGCTTCGGAAGCCTTTGCCTGCAGCACCAAAATTATCTAAGTGACTTAGTTTTGGTTGCGTTAGCCTTCTTCTTGATCCAACAAACTCCCCCCATAGGCTGATGCTACCAAAACTTCACTTGTTTCTGCTTCTCAAAACTTTCAGCACCAAGGAGAGTAAATATTTGTCTGTCTCCTTGTTCTTCCCTAATGTGGTGCTGAGAAGTTTGTACAGATCCTTGGTAGACAGGAAATCCAATCTGTCACCTTGGACACATGTACCCTCTGTTGTTGCCCTATGAAAAGAGTTAGTTGATGGGAACTGTAATCATATTCCCATCTGACTATAGGTTCCAATTCTGGACCCTCCACCATCTGTAGAAAGGCAGTGCCTTTGGTGGGAGGTCTTTCCTTGTCTTCCTGTCTTCTCAATCTCAACTCTTCTTCAATCTTGGCCTTTGCAGTTAGCTCAGCTAGGTGAAGGCTGCTGAGATGATTTCTGATGAGTGCAACAGCTTCAGAGTTAGAGGGGTTGAAGAATGGCTTCTCTGTTAACTCAGCAATATCAAATCTGCTAGAGTGTAGCAGAGAGGTTGCATTAAGTCTATTGACTTCGCCATTTTCCCTTTCCACAACAAAGTTATGAGAAGTTTCATCGAACCTCCACTGGACTATTTCTTTCTAGGCACAAGAGACTGACTGGGAATCTTGTCCTCTTTCTTGGTGTCCAGCAGAGTCACCAGTTTCCTTCTAAGCTTCTTCTCTTCATCATTTAATGAATCTGAATTAAGGCCTAGAAGTCTAGCTGCCTGGTCTAGTGTTCCTCTAGGTAAATCAAGAAATTGATCTCTTGTGAGGGAACAAGAGGATCCATCAACATAGGTAATGTTAACAGAATCTTCATCACATAAGACTTCGCTCAGAGTTGTGCAGTTGATGAGCTTGGTCTTGATTACCTTGAACTCCTCAAGAGAGAGATGTTGAGAAGGCTGAGGGGATGGTGTGGATGATTGTTGGGTAGGTTGAGGTTTAGAGGTTCTGGGAGAGTTTTAGGTTGGAGGATGGGAAGTTTAGGTGGTTGGGGCGATGAAGTGGATGTGGGCAAGGATGTGGGTTCAGGGGTGAAGGGTTCGGTTTTAATGGAGAAGGGTAGGGATGAGGGTTCAGGTTGTGGTGGAGTGGTTGCAGTGAAGGTCATCCCCTTTACCCTTCTGTACATCTCTTTCTTCTTTCCCAGCGGATGTCAGCCTTGATTTCACTGACAATCCGTTGGAGTGTCTTCTCAGACATGGGACCCACTTGCCTTCCAGAAAAGCCATGGGCCCGAAGATAATCTTTCATCCATGCCTTTTCATTGAACTTCCTGGTTGTAGTGTCCCTAGCTTTTTCCTCCTCCTTCTTCCTCTCCTTTGCCTTTTCTCTTGCAGCCTTCTTTCTTTCTTTCTTTCTCTATTTGATCCTGCTCTTTGTTGTAGAGCCAGAGGATCGTCTCATCATTGTGTGGAGAAAGTTCTTGAAAATTAAAGCCTCTGGAGAGTAGAAAATTTATCATGTCTCTCCTCATCTGTAGTTCAGCCTCCTTCTGTTTTTCTTCTTCTTCTTTTTCCAAGACCAACCTGGCTTCTTCTTCAAGTTTCAGCCGGGTTGCCTTCTCCAGATTCACCAACTCCTCTAGTGGTAGCAGGAGTGTCTCTTCATTGGCAGCTCCTATTTGGATAAGCTGGTCCTCTTCCCTTTTCTTATTGTTGACAGCCTCCTGATTGGCTGCAGCTGCTTTTGTACTGGCAACTTCTCAATTGGAAGTTAGCAACTTCTCAGTTGGAAGTTAGCAACTTCTCAGTTGGAAGTTTTCCTTTCTTCTTAAGTTTCTCAATCTTTTCCTCTTCCTGAAGCTCTTTCGCAGTCATATTTCTTTTCCCTTTATCCTTTGAAGAGCTTGACTGTGGTGGTTCTTGGAGAGTGGATTCTGATTGTGAGAGAGGTAGAGATGGTGTCTGGGATGGAGGTAGATTCAGAAAGTCCTCGTTGTTCACCTCAGATGCCATTTCAAGGATTGCATCTATGATGATTAGTTCTTCGGACATCTTAAACAGTCCTTCCGCAGCTTCCATTTCAGCTTCAGAAGATTCAACTTGTTCTTCCGAGGCTTTAACTTCAGCTTCGGAAGTTGGAGGAGATGCGGATTCTGTCCCAACTGTTTCAGTTGCTGGGCCATCAGTCCTTATTTCCCCTTCGAAATGAATCTTAGGTTCCATGTGGACCTTAGGTTGACCAACTTCTTCCATAGTTGTAGAAGGTGCAATCAGCCTCTGAAGCTCTTCAGCTCTAAAGTAGAGCATTGCAGCATCTGGGCTTGGCTGATCAGTGGAGGATCTCAACAGAAACTTGGTAAGAGTCTGTACAGATCGCTGAGCATCTTTGAGTCAATTTGAAGAATGACTTAAGATGGTTCAGACACAGTAATGATAGGAGTAAATGAAGTTGAAGTTGAAGTGTGGCTCTGTTGTGGGTCCTCAAGTGTTTGTCTCTGAACATTCTCCCCTTTTTGGTAGCATCATCTTGAGAGCTAGATGAGCTAGAGGAAGAAGTCAATGAGACCTGAACAGGTACATGCCTAACAGACCTCTATGTCTGTTTCTCAGCTAGTTTGGCCTTGAGATTGTCAATCTCAAGTTGCTGAGTGGCGGACCTTTCTTCTAAAGTCCTAACCAAAGATTCAAGGTTTGAGACTTTAGATAGAAGGTCGTGAATGAGGAGTTGCATTCTTCCCTCATCTTCTTTTGAAGAATCACGGGGAGATGAGGTAACATACCTGGTATGTTCAGCCTCACCACCAGATGTGGTTTCTTGGCACCCTGGTTTCCCGTGCTCAGTGATGTCTCTTTCAGAGTCATCAAAGGGCTCGGTTACTGCAAATTCAGTCTAAGATATGTTACCAATGTCCACAAGGTCCATTGATGCACCTTCTGTAGTGGCAGCTGAATCTACATGAGTCCCCTCCACATTAGTAGACTCACCTTAGTTATAGGTAGCTGATGGGGGCTAGAGATAAGGGATTTCTCGGGCTCTGTTGATCTTGAAAAGGGTGTTGTAGATCAACTTCATTGCCATGGAGAGATGTTATCTCTTCATCAGTTTTGAAGAGAAGGTCAGTAAAAGATAAGGAGGTTAAGCCTACTGACCCGGGACCTTGATCAATGTCTACAGCATTAAGCCTTTGGTGGGGTTGTCCCTAGTTGGCTGTTCAAAAGAGTGTAGATACTCATTCTGAAGGCTGTTGGTTTGGATGTCGGGCTCCTGGGTTTGAGACTGAAGAGACTCAAAACCCATATTGAGGTAAAAAGAGAAGGATGGAGAGACCTCAGACTGAGTGGGAGCCCATGTTTCCACTCTAGTCTTTTTGGATTGAATAGGAGGGGCTTGTTCAATTAGAGTAGATTGAACAAGGGTTCGTTTAGGGCGTCTTTGATATGTGATGGTGATGGGTGGAGAAGGCAGTGTTGGCATTATGGTAGTGATTGTTGGTGTGGGTTCATCACCTGTGGGGTGAACAGGGATGTCACCAGGAGCTATGTGCTCAATCATACCTGGAAGCAGAGTAGTGTACCTTCTAGTGAAGTTGCACAGACAAGCATGCTCTGCTCCAACTCACAGTTGATGATGTGTTAAATGAATCTAAAATACATATAGAATGTCTCCCTTTATAGATTCCCAATCAGATTGGTGAACACAAATCGTGAGTAATTGAAGCACAGGCCTCTCACCAGTCCATGAACTAAGCATCCTAGTTCATATGGGATTTGATCCCATCCGCCGGACTTGTTGGACAAGCAGTGGAGAACAACATGTAGGAGGAACTTCCAGTTGTAGGAGAAGTTGAACTTGTATACGTTGACCTGCTTATGTCTCTGCCATATCCTACTAGGATGTAGGTGCTGTCCAAATCTGCCTTAGGGAATTCAGTAGGAGCTCCGTCATCATGAAGCTCTAGATGCTCCCTGATGAGTTGTTCAGTAATGATCAACTCCTGTCCACAAATGCTGGACCTCAGTACTCGAATCCCATTTAGGGTTTCGGCTTGACCATTTCCCTAAAATTCGGCCATGTGGTTGGAGTAAACAATGGCGTTAAGGGTAAGAGCAGTGTAGTAAGGTGATTGGGTGAGAAAGGAGATGATTTCAGAGAAGTCAACATCCCTTGAAGAATCAAGAAGTGCAACTTGGTTGTGCTGAGGGCTAAGTGCCATTTGGAGAAAGGTGAATATGGATGATTTTGAGCTTGGGTAAAGTTACAGAGAAGAGAAATTTCTAGGGCAGTAAAAATTGCAAGTAAGAAGATGAAATTGAATAGTCGAGATTATTTAAAAGAGGGTGGGAAGGCGGTAATGGGGGTTAGGATAAGGTGATGTGATGGTTTAGTGGATGAATTGACAGTGGCGGTAAGGTTAAAATCAGTTAAATAATCCGACATCACTAACAAAATCTTTGCTTTTTACAGTGTGGGGCCCAATAGATTTACGTTACACAGTAGAATCTTTCTTCCGAATGTAAGACATTTCCGAAGGTAGTTAGTATTCCGAAGGCAATTCTTACTTCTGAAGCTGAAGCGTTGCTTCCGAAGGTTAGAATTGCTTTCTGAATGGAGAGTTAGTAAACCTCGGAAGTAGATCTGATATAGAATCAATCGCTTCTTTCGAGACCAAAATTTTTTCCGAGAAAAAAATTATCCTTTGAGAAATTATGCTTCGGAAAATATAAAAATAACTTCCGAGGGTTAATTTCTATTCGGAAGAAATTTACACTTAGAAAATTTTCAGAAAGATCTTTTGTAACAGGGCTTAAATTGTATTAACAGAGGACATTACATATTAAGAGGTTTTCAAAAAAAGTGATCTAATCAATGTTTATTATCCCAATAGCTATTATGAGATACTTAAATCTTTGCTCATCAAAAGCTTTAGTGAACAAATCATCATATTGTTCATTTGAGTCAACTTTGATTAGTTTAATCAGATTTTTCTCATGAATATCTCTAATGAAATGATACCTTATGTCAATATGCTTTGTCTTGGAGTGCTTCACCGGATTTTTAGTAATGGAGATAGCACTGTTGTTGTCAATATGGATAGGAGTACTCATAAAGTTGAATCCATAGTCTAACATCTGATTCTGAATCCATAGCAGCTAAGCATAGCAGCTAGCAGCAGTAATGTATTCAGCTTCAGCAATTGATGTAGATACACAAGATTGTTTGTTGCATTGCCGTGAGATGATCCTTCCACCAAGAAATTGACATCCTCCTGATGTTGATATCTTGTCAATATTGCAGCCACCATAGTCACTGTCAGAGTATCCATAGAGATTAAAATCCTTGGTTCTGGGATACCAGAGACCTAGTTTAGGTGCTCCTTTGAGGTATTTGAGGATTCTCTTAACATAGCTAAGTGAGACACCTTTGGAGCAGCCTGATATCTTGCACAAATGCAAGTAGCAAACATGATATCAGGTCTACTAGCAGTAAGATACATCAGAGAACCAATAATTGCCCTATACTGATGTTGATCAGTATCCTCTCCCTCAAGGTCAGGATAAAGATTATGGTTTCTGGGTATGGGTGTCTTGGCAAGCTTACAATCCTTCATTTCAAATCTTTCTAAGATGTCAGAGACATACTTAGATTGATTAATGAAGAACCCTTCCTTCATTTGCTTCACCTGAATTCCAAGGAAAAAGTCATTTTTCCCATGGAACTCATTTCAAACTTCTTCTTCATAATGCTCTCAAAATCCTTACACATTTGGTCATTCGAAGAAGCAAATATGATGCATCAACGTAGACTTGAACGAGCAAGATGTCCTTTCCAGACTTTCTGATGAAGAGAGTCTTGTCAATGGTACCTCTAGTATAGCCATTCTTCAGAAGAACTAAGACAGAGTTTCATACCACAGCCTAGGTGCTTGGTGTAGCCCATATAGAGCTTTATCCAATTTGCACACATAGTTGGGGTGTTGTGGGTCTTCAAATCCTGGAGGTTGGCATACATAGACTTCCCTATCTATATCCCCATATAAAAATGCACACTTGACATCAAGTTGATAGACAGTGAAGTCCTTGGATGCAGCATAAGCAAGGAAGATCATAACTGCCTCAAGTCTTGCAACTGGTGCAAAGACATCAGTATAATCAATTCCTTCCTCTTGTGTGTATCCTTGAACTACAAGTCTTGCTTTATTCTTGATGGTCAAGCCTCTATCATCTTTCTTGTTTTTGAAAACCCATTTAGTGCCTATTGGTACTTGACCAGATGGTAGCGGACATAGGTTCCATACCTTATGTCTCTTGAATTGAAGCAGCTCCTCTTGCATCGATTCAAGCCAGCTACTATCTTTCAAGGCATCTTCTACCTTCTTGGGTTCCATCTGGGATAGAAAGCATGAGTACAAGCAGACATTCTCATGATGAGTCTGTCCTCTTGTTCCCACACCCTCAGTGACATCCCCTATGATGTTCTCAGCAGGATAAGTGTTATGAATCCTAAGGCGAGGAATCACTTCCAATTGCAGAGATAGATCCAGGTTGGACATATTCTGCTCAGGAATTGGAACACTCTATCCTGCTGCTGTTTTAAAATCATTCAATATGGACTAATTGAATGAGTGAGAAACATCATCAATGGTTGGCAGTGAAGGAGTATTAACAGTTTCCTGTTCCTTCAAAATACTACTTCCTTCTGCCTGGTGTTATGGTGGATCACCTGATGAGTTTTGAGGCTCAGTAAGTAATTCACTTGTAAAAGCTTCATAATTCCTTAATATAGTCAAGCTATCAGATCTGTGAATGGTGGAAACTTTGTTTGTTGCAGCTCTTGGAGAATCTGGACTAGGTCTGGGTAGCTCAAACAGTTGATCATCAGCAGTAGCATCAGCATCATTTTGAGCTCCTATTCCAACTGAAACATTCTCACAAGATGGTTTAGAATAGTTTGGAAACAATTCTAAATCAAAAATATGATCAAGGCCATTCCCCCTAACACGAGGAGTGTGCTCATTAACAACTATGTTGGATGACTCCTCAAATTGTTGATTCTTAATGTTGTATACTCTGTAAGCTTTGGAGCTAGAAGAGTACCCAGCAAAGATAGCATCATTCGACTTTTCAGCAAATTTTGCTAAATTGTCCTTTGTGTTAAGTATGGTACACCTGCTGCCAAAGGACCTTAGAAAGCCAATGAACGGTGGCCTCTTGTTCCATAGCTCATAAGGGATTTTTCCATGTGGTTTAACTACAAAAACTCTATTCTGCACATAGCATACAGTGCTGACTGCCTCTGCCCAGAATGTTAGAGGTAGCTTTGAATCAACTAACATAGTTCGAGCAGCCTCAATAAGTGTCCTATTCCTCTCTCAGCAACACCATTTTGTTGAGGAGTTCGAGGAGCACTATATTGTCTGGCAATCCCTTTTGAGTTACAGAATGAGTCAAGAACGAAGTTCTTAAACTCAGTCCCTTGATCAGTTCTAATGATTTTAACCTTGTGATCAATTTGATTTTCTGTTTTAAGAATAAAAGATTTCAGTGTTTCAGCAGTTTCATCTTTAGTTCTTAAAAAGAATACCCATGTGAATCTTGTAAAATCATCAACTATCACAAGACAATATGATTTCCTTCCAATGCTCATTAAACTTGTAGGACCAAAAAGATCCATGTGCAATAAGTGTAATGGAGTAGTGATAGAGTTAACACATTTGGATTTATGAGATGTCATGTGTTATTTCCTTTTCGGGCATGCAACACAATTATCTTTGTAGAAAAACTCATTTTTAGGCAAACCATGTACCAAGTTATCTTTAGCCACTTTATTCATTGTCTTAAAATTTACATGACACATACGTTTATGCCACAGTGTTGACTCATCACTATCAGCTTTGGAAAGAAAGCATGATACTTCCCCCATTGGGGAAGTATTGTTCATATCAAGCTTATACATATCCCCTTTTCTCGGAGATCTAAGAAGCACCAATTCCGGAGGAATTGTCATCCCAGGTTTGAGGATAATGCACTCATGTTCTGTGAAAAGCATTTGGTGCTTTTGATCACAGAATTAAGAAACACTTAACAGATTGTGTTCAAGTTGTTTGACAAAGTGAACTTTGTCAACATTTAATTTACCATTAGATATACTCCCTATGCCAGAAATATATCCTCCGGCCTCACCTCCAAATTGGACAGGACCTCCATCATAGTTCTGAAACTGTTGAAGGAGAGATATGTTCCATGTCATGTGCCTGGAGCATCCACCGTCTACAATCCAGACATTGTTGTTCCTGTCATATGGATGTTCCTGCACATAAGATGAGATTGTTAGTTTTGTTTTGAAGCCCAAGCCTTGCTGGTCTTGGGTTCTGTTAGGACCTGGTATTCGACTGAAATACCTAGAGATCACGTGTATACCAGATCAAATAGTGCAGAATCCTATTTGATTGGCGATCCAATCAGTGAGAACACACGAAGAATCAATCAAGGATTGAAACTAACGTTAGAAATCGATAAGGAATCGATCTAATGGGTTCTATGAACTTGGAGAACGATTTGGAAGGTTTCTGGACGGCTAGGGTTCGACTTGAATCGTACTTGATCGAATCTCCTCGTTTTTCACGAATTGAGTTGTATTTATAGGTTGGCACTATTCAATCGTGCGACTGAACCATTATTTTGGTTCAGTCGTGCGATTGAACCATGTGGTTGGTTCATTCGTGCGACTGAGTATTCAGTCGTGCGACTGAGCCAATCTTATGTTACAGACGTACGACTGATCCAGTCTCCTGTTTCAGTCGTGCGACTGAGTCAATCGTGTGAAGTTCTTCATGTGTATGGTTCATTCGCATGAGCCATTCGCATGGGAACTTCATTAAGTTAAGTTTGAATGTTTTAGTTAATTAATATAATATTATATGTAATCATTCAAGTAATCATAAACCCAATCAATTCATTCGCGACTCATTAATGAACTATTAAACATTATAACCAACAGACTATCAATATCAGTTCATTAATCATACCAAACAAGATCTATTACATTACATATCACGATCTAGGGACATACATGTATCAACAAACTAGGACCTGGTATTCGACTGAAATACCTAGAGATCACGTGTATACCAGATCAAATAGTGCGGAATCCTATTTGATTGGCGATCCAATCAGTGAGACACACGAAATCAATCAAGGATTGAAACTAACGTTAGAAATCGATAAGGAATCGATCTAATGTGTTCTATGAACTTGGAGAACGATTTGGAAGGTTTCTGGACGGCTAGGGTTCGACTTGAATCGTACTTGATCGAATCTCCTCGTTTTTCACGAATTGAGTTGTATTATAGGTTGGCACTATTCAATCGTGCGACTGAACCATTATTTTGGTTCAGTCGTGCGATTGAACCATGCGGTTGGTTCATTCGTGCGACTGAGCCAATCTTATGTACAGTCGTACGACGATCCAGTCTCCTGTTTCAGTCGTGCGACTGAGTCAATCGTGTGAAGTTCTTCATGTGTATGGTTCTTCGCATAAGCCATTCGCATGGGAACTCATTAAGTTAAGTTTGAATGTTTTAGTTAATTAATATAATATTATATGTAATCATTCAAGTAATCATAAACCCAATCAATTCATTCGCGACTCATAATGAACTATTAAACATTATAACCAACAGACTATCAATATCGGTTCATTAATCATACCAACAAGATCTATTACATTACATCACGATCTAGGGACATACATGTATCAACAAACTCCCCCTTGACCTAGATCTCTCTAATGTCTTGTTTCTTCATTACCTTCTCATATTTCTTGTACTTGTCCTCTTGTGTTGTCACACCCCAACCTTGACGGCGGAAACGTCGAGTGTGAGGGTTAAGATTGTTCACAACCACATAACGCTATGATTAAATGTAAATGCCATTAATTAATTGTTTTCAACCACCACATACATCAATGTCTCAAAATCAAACAAACGATACAGTAAGAAATCCCAAAAGTTCTTATTAGGTCTAAGTCCATGTCCTAAGTTTAAGCATTTCCTTCAATCATCTTTTAAGCTTGCACATTACCTGAAACATGTTGAAAATAAGGTCAACTAACAAGTTGGTGAGTTCTCATGGTTTTAAGTACAATAAGTATACCAAAAAAAATGTGCAATTCTAGTCAATGGTCACAGAATAAGCAAGTATATAGAACATGCATAGTTACAACCAAACCTTGACTGAACAACATATGAATAAGCATGATTAGCTAAGTGTATTTGGTTCCCTAGTGCACAAGCATACGGCTCCTAGGAGTCGGCAATACATCGACTTTAGCACCAAATAGGCTTGTCAGGCCCAAAGATCTAAGACTTTGCCAGGCTAGATTTAGTTAATTGCACACATATGACATCTCATATATAATCAACACATTCAATTAACCACGACTATGTAAAGAATTGCACGTGCATAATAAGTATCAAAGCGTGTAGGAGTATGTTTGTATAACCAACATGTTTCACCCCGAAAGGTGTAAAATATATGTAAATGGGGCATAAGAACTCACTTGCTAATAAAAGCTTTGAAGATGAAATAATAATAACCACGAATAAGATTCCAACACAAACGTCACAACGCACCTAAATAAAATAAAGTAGCGCGTTATAATTGGTTTTGATGATTAATTATTATGTTTGAGGTTCTCACTTATATATTGAATAGGGGTTGACAACTATTAAAATTTATTTCATGTTATTAATGTGAATCGGGTTAAGGGAACGAAAGGATAAATATTTAAATAATTAAATTGATTGCGCGTAAAAAAAGGATAATCGAATCGTGCGTTGAACTATTTTATAAAGGTCGTATATAGTAATTACAATAAGTGGATTAACCATTTAAAAGGAATATATATAGATACATATATATATATATATAATATATATATATATATACATACATTGATAAAATTATATTTACGTAAGTTATTTAATCATTCTAATTGCTTGACGATGCATAAATATATATATATATTGAAGATATTTTACACAAGTATTAACTTTACACAATAACATCATAATTTTAGAATAAGGAAAAAAATACCACCATGAATCTTATGTTCAAACATATTTATAAACCTTTGATAAAAATAAACAAATTCTGAATTTATAAAATAGCTTTAGAAATTTTCAGAATTTCAATTTTAGCAAAAGAAATAATTAATAATAAGGAAAATAAAACAGAAAAGAAAAGAAAAGAAAAATAAAAGGAAAAGAAAGAAAACATAAGAGAATAAAAGAAAACAGAAAGAAAAAGGGGGGGGGGGGGCCCGGGGTCGAACCCGGGACCTTCCCTGAAACAAGGGGCTCGGGAACCAGTGAACCAGGGCCGTGGCCTTGGTTCATCCCGTTTCTTTTAAATTTAAATCAGAGCCGCCCCGAATTTCCCCCAATCGTATGAACCCTAGGTTCAACAGATCCTCAAATTGACCCTCGATTCGATGTTTAAACATCGAATTGTCATAGGGCTTTTGATCCTTGGATCAAATCGAACAAAATACAAGATTCCATTACCTGATTTACAGAGATGTAGATGAGTTTCGTGTTTGAGTCCGGTTGAAGGTTCTTGGAATTGGGGTTTTTTCGTTGGGAGGGTTTAAGGTGAAATTGAGCTTACGGGGAGTTTAGGAACTTTGAAATGAATCCGAAGCTCTCATTATATAGCCTCAATTACATGGTTTTGAGCTCAACGAACTCGGTTTGAAACCGTGTTTGAATTTACCAAAATAAGAGAAACCCGAGCTGTTAATTAGCTATATTGATTGATTAATTGATTGATTAAGCCGCGTAGTAAGTTTAGGTGTGATTAATTTGATTGAATTTCAGTTTTAGGCAAGATTTGATTGTGGTGTTTGACTCGGTTGATTCGAGGTTCGATTAGGAAGGGTTAAAACGCGGAACAACGAATTAAGTTGTGGTTCGGGTTCGAATCACAGGGTCGAGAGGGTTCGGGTGATTTAATTGATTCAAATTGTATATATAAAAAAAACGGTTTGTAGCCTCGCCGGAGCTCGCCGGAGCTCCGGCCAAGGCCACCGGCGTTTCAAAAGAAATAAAATGGGCGGTTTACGTTTTGACCCCTGGAGTTTGGGCGTTTCACATAACTGCCCCCTGCAGTTTGGGCGCTTGGTTAAGTAAGATTTAAACTTTTGTTTTTAAGTTTGATAAATTACAAAACACCCCCTGTACTTTGAGTTTAAAGAAGTTGTTATTATTATTATTATATAATATTATTATTAGCATTATGATTATGGTTATAATTATATTGTTACTTTTAGAATTATTATTAGTATTATGATTATTAAGTTATTATTATTATTAATATGAGATGCTTATTTTTATTATAATATTTATTATTATTATTATTGCCATGATAATTATTATTTGTAAGCATTATAGTATAACACTTATAATTGCTTATTAATAAATAATATTGCAACCATCAATTGTTTATTAAGCAAAATAAGTCCCCAAAGATTCAAAATGACATAAAAGGTCCACACAAGAAATAACGATGTTAACTTTTAATTAACTCAAAAATACAGAATGTTACAGTCTCCCCAACTTAAAAGAATTTCGTCCCGAAATTAGAAAACAAAAGGGGTTACAAGAATAGGGAAGGGTACGTCTTCTTCATATGATCTTCACGCTCCCAGGTGAATTCTGCTCCTCGTTTGTTCTCCCACCGAACCTTTACAATTGGGGTTGTAGAGGTCCTAGTCTTCTTCATAATGCGATCCATGATTTCGACGGGTTTCTCCACGAAATGCAGCGACTCGTCGATCTGGATGTCTTCTAATGGCACATATAGATTATCGTCGGCCAAACACTTTCTCAGATTCGAGACATGGAAGACCGGGTGGATTCCGCTAAGATCGGAGGGTAGTTCGAGTTATAGGCTACTTTCCCGACCCTTTTCAGGATCTTGAATGGTCCTACAAATCTCGGAGCTAACTTGCCCTTTCTCCCAAAACGAACTACACCCTTCCATGGTGAGACCTTGAGAAGGACCATCTCCCCAACTTGGAATTCTAGTGGCTTTCGACGCTTATCAGCGTAACTTTTCTGTCGACTCCTAGCCACTTCCAGGTTCTTGCGGATGATAGCGACTTTATCAGTCGTCTCTTGTATGAGCTCGGGACCGGTGATAAGGTTTTCACCGATGTCGGTCCAGCAAATTGGTGAGCGACACTTACGACCGTAAAGTGCTTCAAACGGTGCCATTTGGATGCTGGAGTGGTAACTATTGTTGTAGGAGAATTCTGCGAGCGGTAAATGGGTATCCCAGTCACCACCAAAGTCAAGAACACAAAGACGCAACAGGTCTTCCAGAGTTTGGATCGTCCGCTCGGTTTGACCATCGGTTTGGGGATGGTAAGCCGTACTTAAATCCAATTGCGTTCCCAGAAGTTCTTGCATGGAGGACCAGAAATGAGAAGTAAATCGAGCGTCTCGGTCGGATATGATGTGGAGAGGCACTCCATGACGGCTTACGATCTCGTCGATGTAAATCCGAGCTAACCTCGATGTCTTATATGTGTCGCGTATGGGTATGAAGTGTGCCGACTTGGTCAAACGGTCGACGATTACCCATATGCTATCGTGCCCACGAGATGTCCGAGGTAGCTTGGTTATGAAGTCCATGGATATACGCTCCCATTTCCACATAGGAATTTCGGGTTGTTCGAGCAATCCACTTGGACGTTGGTGTTCCGCCTTAACCTTCGTGCATGTAAGGCACTTAGCAACGTAGGTTGCTATGTCTCGTTTCATTCCGGGCCACCAATACTGACTACGTAAGTCCATGTACATCTTATCGGAGCCCGGGTGGATAGAATAACGAGTCTGATGAGCTTCGTTCATGATAAAAGTCCGAAGGTTATTGCGTTTGGGAATCCAAATTCTGTTTGCGAAATACATTAACCCATTGGCTCTCGCTTCCAATTGAGCTAGGAGGTTCAGCTCCAGTTCTTCTTCTTCATACCCCCCTCGTTTTGCACTACTTGCTGAGCTTCACGAATGCTTGACTCGATGTCACAATCGATCCTCAAGTTTTGGAGTAGTACCGTTGCATTGTTGACATCGAGTCGAACTTCGGTGTCAAACTCCACCAATGTATCGAACCATTGCCGTTGGTCACGAATCTCTTGAATAGAGACCAACTTTTGATGTGTCTTTCGACTCAACGCATCAGCTACGACATTTGTCTTGCCGGGATGGTATCGAATATCACAGTCATAGTCGTTAATTAGTTCCAACCAACGACGTTGCCTCATGTTGAGGTCCTTCTGGTTGAAAACATGTTGAAGGCTCTTGTGGTCCGTATAAACTATACACTGCGTGCCGTATAGGTAATGTCTCCAGATTTTTAGAGCAAAGACCACCGCTCCGAGCTCGAGATCGTGCGTCGTGTAATTTACCTCATGAACCTTCAATTGTCTCGAGACATAAGCTATGACCTTTCCTCGTTGCATGAGGACACAACCAAGGCCTTGTTTCGACGCATCGCAGTATACCGTGAAGTCGTCATTTCCATCCGGTAGAGCCAGAATAGGAGCATTACATAACTTATGCTTTAATGTCTCGAACGCCTCTTCTTGTTCGGCTTTCCACTCGAAAGGCTGGTGCTTCTGGGTCAGGAAGTGAGTGGCTTTGCGATTTTTGAGAAATTGGCAATGAATCGTCGGTAATACCCGGCTAGACCAAGGAACGATCGAATTTCTGTTGGAGTTGTGGGAGCACTCCAATTTCTAACGGCTTCAACCTTCGCCGGGTCGACGTGCATTCCTTGGCTATTCACAACGTGTCCCAAAAATTGCACCTCTTCGAGCCAAAACTCACATTTTGAGAACTTTGCGTATAATTGCTCCTTCTTCAACAGTTCGAGGATTTGTCGGAGATGAAGTTCATGTTCGGACCGGGTCTTGGAATAAATAAGAATGTCGTCAATGAAAACAATGA
Organism: Flaveria trinervia; assembly: GCA_025506515.1. Classification (NCBI taxonomy): domain Eukaryota; kingdom Viridiplantae; phylum Streptophyta; class Magnoliopsida; order Asterales; family Asteraceae; genus Flaveria; species Flaveria trinervia. Next base: position 63,185 of record JACCIX010001242.1, read on the forward strand.
CAAACTTGTCTAAGTATGGCTTGCACACTCGGTTCATAAGGTCCATGAAGACCGCAGGAGCATTGGTTAAGCCGAAAGGCATAACCATATACTCGTAATGCCCATACCGAGTGCGAAATGCGGTCTTTGGAATGTCGTCGTCGTGGACTCGCAGTTGGTGATAGCCCGAACGCAAGTCGATTTTTGAAAAGATTGCAGCTCCTTGAAGTTGATCGAAGAGGTCGTCGATACGAGGAAGAGGATACCGGTTCTTGACGGTTAACTTGTTGAGCTCCCGGTAATCGATACACATGCGAAAAGACCCATCTTTCTTCTTCACAAACAAGACAGGTGCACCCCAAGGGGAAGAACTAGGGCGTATGAATCCCTTCTCAGATAATTCTTGGAGTTGGCTAGAGAGTTCTTGCATCTCCGATGGTGCGAGTCGGTAGGGTGATTTAGCCACAGGGCTAGCTCCCGGAATTAGATCGATTTTGAATTCCACTTCCCGTACGGGAGGTAACCCACTAAGGTCGTCGGGGAAAACTTCAGGGAATTCACGAACAATTGGAACATCCTTGAGTTCTTTCCTTCGACCTTGGTGTTGACCAAGTAGGCTAGAAAGGCCGGATAGCTTTTACCCAAATACTTACGGGCTTGGGTGCATGACATTAGTTTGAGTCCTTTGGATGACCGTTCACCGAATACCTTCAACGTATCACCAGAGGGTAAGGGTATGCGAATGCATTTCTCGAAGCAAACGATCTCAGCATGATTCTGCGATAGCCAATCCATACCAATAATAACGTCGAAACTCCCAAGCTTCATAGGGATGAGGTCGATAATAAATTTGTGGTTGTCGAGTCGCAATAGACAATCACGAATGATCACGTCGACGGTAATGGGTTCTCCATCAGCAACTTCGACAGTGAGCGGGTTCACTAGATCTGAGCGAGGTTTCAAAAGTGTCGGCTCGAATTCTAAGGATACGAAACTCTTATCGGCACCCGAATCGAATAATACGTAGGCATAGGTATCATTAATAAGAAACATACCTGTGTAGTTTTTTAAAAGGCACTTAAGGGTACAAACAAGGAATTTTTAAGAGAAAGCTTACGAAGATAGAGTTGAAAGTTACGTACCGTTCACCACGTCGTTGTTCGCTTGAGCTTGGTTTGCGTTGATGTTGAAGGCACGTCCACGAGCTTGTGGAACATTGCCCACAAGGCGAGGGCATTGGGGTCGGTAGTGACCTGGTTCTCCACAGTTGTAGCATGCCCGGTTTGGTTCCGTCACTGCGTTCCCCAGTGCTCGGCGACACGTTGCCACGAGATGCCCATACTTGCCGCATAGTGTGCAGATGCGACACGGGAGATTCCCCGGATGATGGTACTTACATGTGTTGCACAACGGTAGAGGACCTGCATAAGCCCTTGCCACGGGCACTTGTGCTGCCGGTGCAGCCACGGGAACACACTGCCTCTGGGGTGGCTTAGGAGCGGCCACTGCGTAGTTCCGTGCCGGTACAAACTTCCTTTTCCTGTTATCAACCTTAGCCTCCTTGACCTCCTCGGGAACCGTCTTCTCAGTCTTCTTGGTCCCCTTTGCAGACATGGTGCCTGCCCGGATGTGGTTTTCTGTTAGCTATGCAGTAATTGTAATAGCTTCTTCTAGGGTTGCGGGTCGGCTACCCACAACGGCATCCTGAATCTGAGGCGGCACCCCCTGATAAATTTTTCCACATTACGGGCAACAGTATCCACCATGTGGGGCAACAGTATGCTCAGCTCGTGATGGCGGGTAGAATAGGCTAGATGGTTCCCGCCATCCTGTTTCAAGTTCCAGAATTCTTCTTCTAGCTTCTGGATCTCACTTCTCGGGCAAAACTTGGCGATGGCTATGTTCTTGAACTCCTCCCAAGTTAAAGCCAAGATCGCGTCGGGACCTCGGTTTCGCTTTTCACTGTTCCACCAAGTTAAGGCCCTTTGTTGCAGCATACTGGTGGCATACCTCACCTTAAGTGCTTCGGGGCACTCACAGTTGACGAAGGTGTTTTCCATCCCTTCAAACCATTCTAGGAGACCGGTGGCACCTTCCTTGCCACTGAAACTGGGAGGCTTGCATGATTGAAGTGTTTGAAGGTGCACGACTGGTTGTTACGGCCTTGGTTTGCACTAGTTTCTCCTTGGCCGTTGCTGTTGTTCGTGACGTTTGCAATCATGGTGCTGCTGAGTTCAGCCACCATAGTCGGGATGACCGCAGCCATTTGCCGGGCAATCATGGCGGCAAGCTTACGGTCGGATCTTCCTCGGTTTCCGTGATAACGAGACATGCTGGAAAAATACAAATTGGATTAGGATAGGTTTAAAAGAATAGTAAGGATGAACAGTTAAAGTATGGATAAGAGTCATACGGAATGATTCCATTTGATGACGCATCACCATTTGGAGACGTTGACACGTCAAGATAAATTGACCCATTTGCCTCAGAAACTAGTGTTTAATGGCCATAGTTTATCACTCATCCCGGAAATCCCCAGGTAAGCATGACTGGTCCCGTAGGATTTATACGAAATGCTTACCTTAGCCCGAAGGCCTTTTGCCAGGAAAACCAGGATACAGGTGTCTATGTACCACACTAGCTCTATGGTTCATGGAATCAAAATCTTGATGAGATGTTGATAAGATTAGACATAAAGTCTGAAGAATTCCTATCAATAGATTCTACTCGGCGACGAGAATAAGTTTAAGAAGTAGCAACAGTCGGGGTGAATCAACGTTTAAGATAAGTCTAGGGGAGACGAGTAACCATATGTATTCATGCAAGTAAAGGCACCTATGCTAAGGCATCACATTGCACATAAGGCATAGCGTTAGGCAGCATGCAAACAATATGTATGTATTCATAAGAATACTATTCTATAAGGATCATGCATAAACTATAGTCTAGGTCACCATTTCTAATAACCTAAATCCCTATAGTTATGGGCTCTGATACCAATCTGTCACACCCCAACCTTGACGGCGGAAACGTCGAAGTGTGAGGGTTAAGATTGTTCACAACCACATAACGCTATGATTAAATGTAAATGCCATTAATTAATTGTTTTCAACCACCACATACATCAATGTCTCAAAATCAAACAAACAATACAGTAAGAAATCCCAAAAGTTCTTATTAGGTCTAAGTCCATGTCCTAAGTTTAAGCATTTCCTTCAATCATCTTTTAAGCTTGCACATTACCTGAAACATGTTGAAAATAAGGTCAACTAACAAGTTGGTGAGTTCTCATGGTTTTAAGTACAATAAGTATACCAAAAAAATGTGGCAATTCTAGTCAATGGTCACAGAATAAGCAAGTATATAGAACATGCATAGTTACAACCAAACCTTGACTGAACAACATATGAATAAGCATGATTAGCTAAGTGTATTTGGTTCCCTAGTGCACAAGCATACGGCTCCTAGGAGTCGGCAATACATCGACTTTAGCACCAAATAGGCTTGTCAGGCCCAAAGATCTAAGACTTTGCCAGGCTAGATTTAGTTAATGATTGCACACATATGACACATCTCATATAACTCAACACATTCAATTAACCACGACTATGTAAAGAATTGCACGTGCATAATAAGTATCAAAGCGTGTAGGAGTATGTTTGTATAACCAACATGTTTCACCCCGAAAGGTGTAAAATATATGTAAATGGGGCATAAGAACTCACTTGCTAATAAAAGGATTTGAAGATGAAATAATAATAACCACGAATAAGATTCCAACACAAACGTCACAACGCATCTAAATAAAATAAAGTAGCGCGTTATAATTGGTTTTGATGATTAATTATTATGTTTGAGGTTCTCACTTATATATTGAATAGGGGTTGACAACTATTCAAATTTATTTCATGTTATTAATGTGAATCGGGTTAAGGGAACGAAAGGATAAATATTTAAATAATTAATTGATTGCGCGTAAGAAAAGGATAATCGAATCGTGCGTTGAACTATTTTATAAAGGTCGTATATAGTAATTACAATAAGTGGATTAACCATTTAAAAGGAATATATATAGATACATATATATATATATATATATATATATATATATACATACATTGATAAAAATATATATTTACGTATGAGTTATTTAATCATTCTAATTGCTTGACGATGCATAAATATATATATATTGAAGATATTTTACACAAGTATTAACTTTACACAATAACATCATAATTTTAGAATAAGGAAAAAAATACCACCATGAATCTTATGTTCAAACATATTTATAAACCTTTGATAAAAATAAACAAATTCTGAATTATAAAATAGCTTTAGAAATTTTCAGAATTTCAATTTTAGCAAAAGAAATAATTAATAATAAGGAAAATAAAACAGAAAAAGAAGAAAAGAAAAATAAAAGGAAAAGAAAGAAAACATAAGAGAATAAAAGAAAACAGAAAGAAAAAGGGGGGGGGGGTGCCCGGGGTCGAACCCGGGACCTTCCCTGAAACAAGGGGCTCGGGAACCAGTGAACCAGGGCCGTGGCCTTGGTTCATCCCGGTTTCTTTTAAATTTAAATCAGAGCCGCCCCGAATTTCCCCCAAATCGTATGAACCCTAGGTTCAACAGATCCTCAAATTGACCCTCGATTCGATGTTTAAACATCGAATTGTCATAGGGCTTTTGATCCTTGGATCAAATCGAACAAAATACAAGATTCCATACCTGATTTACAGAGATGTAGATGAGTTTCGTGTTTGAGTCCGGTTGAAGGTTCTTGGAATTGGGGTTTTCGTTGGGAGGGTTTAAGGTGAAATTGAGCTTACGGGGAGTTTAGGAACTTTGAAATGAATCCGAAGCTCTCATTATATAGCCTCAATTACATGGTTTTGAGCTCAACGAACTCGGTTTGAAACCGTGTTTGAATTTACCAAAATAAGAGAAACCCGAGCTGTTAATTAGCTATATTGATTGATTAATTGATTGATTAAGCCGCGTAGTAAGTTTAGGTGTGATTAATTTGATTGAATTTCAGTTTTAGGCAAGATTTGATTGTGGTGTTTGACTCGGTTGATTCGAGGTTCGATTAGGAAGGGTTAAACGCGGGAACAACGAATTAAGTTGTGGTTCGGGTTCGAATCACAGGGTCGAGAGGGTTCGGGTGATTTAATTGATTCAAATTGTATATATAAAAAAAACGGTTTGTAGCCTCGCCGGAGGGGCCCGGCCACCCCGGCGTTTCAAAAGAAATAAAATGGGCGGTTTACGTTTTGACCCCTGGAGTTTGGGCGTTTCACATAACTGCCCCCTGCAGTTTGGGCGCTTGGTTAAGTAAGATTTAAACTTTTGTTTTTAAGTTTGATAAATTACAAAACACCCCCTGTACTTTGAGTTTAAAGAAGTTTGTTATTATTATTATTATTATAATTATTATTATTAGTATTATGATTATGGTTATAATTATTATTGTTACTTTTAGAATTATTATTAGTATTATGATTATTAATGTTATTATTATTATTAATATGAGATGCTTATTTTTATTATAATATTTATTATTATTATTATTGCCATGATAATTATTATTTGTAAGCATTATAGTATAACACTTATAATTGCTTATTAATAAATAATATTGCAACATCAATTGTTTATTAAGCAAAATAAGTCCCCAAAGATTCAAAATGACATAAAAGGTCCACACAAGAAATAACGATGTTAACTTTTAATTAACTCAAAAATACAGAATGTTACATGTGTGACTCCCGCGTGAATATCAAACGCGAAGCAAAGTCGTATAACATTTTGGAACTGGAGGGCTTGTACAATGTCTTGTGTGTCATAGAACAATGGCACTTGTATAATGTATAGACATCATTACCAGACAAGTTGGTTAGCCACATTGGGTCGAATACCCTGACAGTATCCATTTGATCCCCTTTGTTCAGAACTATGACAGCTTCAGCAGTTCTCCATCATAGTACCACCATTTGAAGTGTGGAGTGAAGTCCTGTGGCATTTCCCTGAGAGGGATTCTCGACATAGTGCGAGGAGGACTCCACTTCAACACAATCTTAGGTTTTCCAGTAATGGCATCCATCTCTACCTTGTAGGTTGTTGAGGTCTGAAGTTAATCCACCTGGTGTGGTACTCTTTCTTGAGGGCAGCCTCAAACCAGCCTGACATTTTTCTCGGGTCAACATACAACAGCTTCAATTTGGCCAGCTGGTTGAGCTCAAATCCTGGTAGAGTCTTTAGATCATGTGGAAATCTAAAGTACTCTATGCCCTTTTCCCTCTTAACGGCATAAACGTTAAGATCATCAAAATATGCCCATGCTATATCCTGCCTGACACCGTATTATGTTTCTTGACGCTGTAGAACTTGGTGTAGGCATCCTTCTTCGGTGCAGCACGTTGGCTCTGACTTCTTTAAAACATTCAGCCCACTCAACCTTTCGAATGTATACGTCATCGTTTGAGGCTTGGGCTGTTCCTTCAGTCTTTCCTGCTTCCTGCTCCATCTTGTCTAGTACCTCAAACATATCACTGACTAGGGACTCACCCAGATTGGGGACCACATTACCCTCGTTGTCAGCGTACTGAGGGTACTCTTCAGCAGCAATATCTTCAACCTCAACTTCATCAATGTCATGTAGTTCGTCGTCACTGGTTGAATCACTGTTGGAACATCCTTGACAATATCATCAGGATTGAGTCTGAACATCTCTGCTAGTTGCTCGTTAGATAGGTCGTGAATTATTTCACCTTCTTCAGGGGTATAACTCACTGACCTTCTGACAATCCCTTGCAGATCAAGAATCATTGTGAGTTGAGACTTGACCTGTTGAAGGGGAGCAATATCAAACTCATCTCTGTGGTACTTTGGATCTGTTTGATTTACACATTTCACACTCAAATCATTAGTAATATATCAAACAAAATGCATTAACTTAATATAAACATTTAGTACATGGTTTTTCAATACAGAATACAAAAGTAATTAAATACATAAAACATCCACTATTTACTTTTATCCTGAATGCTAGACTCTTCTTGTGAAGGTACAGAAGCAGAAGCTGACTGATCTTGTCTGTTCTTTGTTCTCTTCTCTTGCCCGGGAGCTGAGACAGATTCAGCTGCTTCTCCTTCTTCAGTGTCTTCATCTGCACACCACTCTTCGGTTTTCTCGTCATCAGAATCACTGTCATCATCATCATCATCATCATCATCTTCATTATCTCTGTCTCCATCCTTTATCTTTAGAGGTTCCTCCTTTGATCCTTTCAATTTTAGCAGAATGGTCCTCTTAGCTTTTCCAACTCCTCTATCTGCTTACCTGCTGCGACACTTTGCGCTCGGAGTTGGTCCAACTATGTGTTCTGAGCAGCCAATTTCTGGGCCTGCTCCTCAATAACTCGATCCTGCTCTGCAATTTTCTGCGATTGTGCAGCAGTCAGGTCGGTAAGCTGGCGGATCTGAGTGGTCTTTTCCTCATCAGCCGCCAGCAATCGCAACACCATTCTATTTAAAGCTGACAGCTGTTCCTCTACCCCGATTGGAGGTAGAGGAGATCTATAGGTGTGTGTGGGGTAGGCTGAGGGCTCGGTTTGGTGGCTAGTGGTGGTGGTGGAGGTGGTGAATATCGGGTCAGGTCTGGATGATAGTGGTGGTGAGTGTGGGGTGAATGATTTAGTGGTGGCTGGGGTCTGGCTTGTGGTGGTCGGTATGGTGGTGTCTGTTGTCGCTGTGGGGGAAGGTATGGTGGTGGAAGGTGTGTCTGCAGAAGTGGTAGTGGTGGAAGGTATGGGGGATGTGGTAGTGATGAAGGTTACCTTACGCTTCTTCTTTTTCTGGCCATGGGGTTGAGCCATCCTTTTCTCCTCGTTCCCTTCGAGGTGGATGCTCCCCCTTCAATCCCCCTGAGGACCCCGGAGCATAAGTTGGATCAGTTTCGGTATCTCCGGAGCCTCTCGGTTGTTCACCAACAACCCTCAACCCATGTTCTGTGGGAACCACTTTCCTTCCCACAGTTCGGGTCAGTGGCTCCTCATCAGATGCATCCTCATCCTCCTCGTTAAGAACAAAATCTTGATGAAATCCTGCTGATTCAGTTACCTCAGCAGGTGAGACAGACACAGAGGGAACAGAGTCAGACACAGTGCCTCTGGATGGAATATCATCATCCTCACTGTCATCCTCCTCTGAATCATCAGTAGGGAGGACAATTGGCTCCACGTTAGAGTCACTGTCCTCGTGACGCCATTGGTGTCTCCCCGGTGCCACATACCTTGCATCTACTAAGTGGCCAATCAGCCTCTTTTCCTGGGGCTTAACTTGCTTGCCCCGATATACCACCATCCTACCCAACGTAGTGTCATCCATAAGTTCCAACGTCACTGCATCGTGACTTTCCTTGGGGAGCTGAGGCAGCTTCTCATTGAATATCATCTGAAGAAATCGTGGATACATACAAAAACCTTCTTTCCCTTTTGTTTCAATGTTCTCTATCAAATAAGCAAAGATCATATTAGAGAAGCTGAAAGGGTGGTTCAGCACTAGAGCCACGAAGGCATTCTGTATCTGATCTGATAGGTCATCGAAGCCACCCCTTCTCGAAGCGATGCACTTAAGAATCACATGTGCCAGATATTGTATTGTGGGAACAGGTTGCTCTTATTTAGCACCCCCGAGTTAATGTCCCCCGCATACTTGATTCGGAGAAAACACCCTCTCACAGTCAATGGATGTAACTTAGTGGGGTGAGTAGAGTCATCCCCAAACTCAAGGATTCTTTGGATGTCCGTGGCGGTGATGTCGATAGCTTGACCCAAAATGGTGCTTCTGATGCTGTATGGCTCACGAGAACGATCCACTGAGGCATTCTCCCAGAATGCCTGGTGTAGTAATTTGTAAGGTGTGCAGGGTGTAGATATAGCCTTATGTATCCGTGAACGTTTGAGGAAGGCTATAATATCAGAGAACTTGGCTCCGTTCCTTGTCGTGTGGTCCAAATGGGCACAAATGTTGTGCTTTGGATTAAGAGACCATCGGTCAGTCATTTTTCCTGTAAAACACACAAGACTTAGAACCATTAGAATATAAGGCATGAAAACTTCTGTTCTAAGTGTAAAGTTGAAAGTCATTTTTGATTCATTCGTGCAAATGAATCATGTGACTGAAGTCAGTCGCCTGTTTGAGTCATGCGATTGAGTTCAATCGGCTGATTGAGACATGCGATTGAGTTCAATCGGCTGATTGAGGCATGCGATTGAGTTCAATCGGCTGATTGAGACATGCGATTGAGTTCAATCTGCCGACTGGACTCATTCGGGTGGTTCAGTCGGTCGAATGATCCAATCGCAAGGTTCAATCGTGCGATTGGAGTTCATTCGAACGACCAGTCGCTTGCCCCACTGTTCGATCGCCTGTGGGTCGAATCTTGACCAATCTAAGTCTTTTAACAGTGTTTAATGGTCCATTAGCCTCGTCTACTTGTCACTAATAACCTATTAAACTCAATTTTAACATTTTGCTTCATTTACATAGGTGATTAGGTCATTTCACAGTTCGGTTCTTGATTCAATCCCGGGTCGCTATTGTAGGTCGGTAATGTACTGATTTTGGTAGGATTCAAGGAGTAGTGTACCTGTAAAACGTCACTCGAATGTAAGAATCTTAACAGCAATGTATATCAGAATCTGTGCAATTTTGACAGGTAACGGTAAAGAACGCGATTCGGGATGTTTTTGGGAGCGATGAGTGAGATGCGATCGACTGAGACCCTTAAATACTGAACCTAGGTTCATTCGGCCGACTGGCCTCATTCGCTCAGTTCAATCGGGCGACTGAGGTTCAGTCGTACGATTGGCCTAGTCAATCGCATTCAGTCGGCCGACTGAGTCTCAGTCGGTCGACTGACTCATTCGGTCTCCTTCATTCGCCCCTTTAGTTGACCGACTGAGCCTCAGTCGGTCTACTGTTTCATTCTCCCCCTTCTATTCGGTCGAATGGATCAAATTTATGTCCATTCGGCCGATTGGAAGCCATTCGCATAGTTGGTCGATAACCATGATCCACTAGTGCGAATGGGTCACACTTTGTGAGTTTACAGTCATTTTAAACATTTACTATTAAGACCCTTTTCACTTTTGATAATAACATTGTAAGCTCTTAACCAATTCAGTCGCTTCAGACGCGACCTTTTAGATTTTGAAAACCATGTGGCCATCTCAGACATGACCCTTTTAGGTAAGTTATTCCCTTCTGACTTCCCTGATGTAGTCCGACAGACACACAAATTAAAAGATAAACATAGGAACTTAAACTAACTACATAACTAAAGTTTATTTTTGGACTTTTTGTGAGAGATGAAACCCTAAGATGGAAATCTAAGGGATTTGATTAGGAGTAGACAGCTTTAACTTAGATTGATCATATCTGGACCAACTCAATTTTGGAATCATACAGGATATCAAATCATTTTGGGACTTGTTATTAAAGCTCTTTGATGCTTAAATTCTCGGTGTTCATCGCAAGGTTCAATCGTGCGATTGGAGTTCATTCGAACGACCAGTCGCTTGCCCCACTGTTCGATCGCCTGTGGTCGAATCTTGACCAATCTAAGTCTTTTAACAGTGTTTAATGGTCCATTAGCCTCGTCTACTTGTCACTAATACCTATTAAACTCAATTTTAACATTTTGCTTCATTTACATAGGTGATTAGGTCATTTCACAGTTCGGTTCTTGGTTCAATCCCGGGTCGCTATTGTAGGTCGGTAATGTACTGATTTTGGTAGGATTCAAGGAGTAGTGTACCTGTAAAACGTCACTCGAATGTAAGAATCTTAACAGAAATGTATATCAGAATCTGTGGCAATTTGACAGGTAACGGTAAAGAACGCGATTCGGGATGTTTTTGGGAGCGATGAGTGAGATGCGATCGACTGAGACCCTTAAATACTGAACCTAGGTTCATTCGGCCGACTGGCCTCATTCGCTCAGTTCAATCGGCGACTGAGGTTAGTCGTACGATTGGCCTAGTCAATCGCATTCAGTCGGCCGACTGAGTCTCAGTCGGTCGACTGACTCATTCGGTCTCCTTCATTCGCCCCTTTAGTTGACCGACTGAGCCTCAGTCGGTCTACTGTTTCATTCTCCCCCTTCTATTCGGTCGAATGGATCAATTTATGTCCATTCGGCCGATTGGAAGCCATTCGCATAGTTGGTCGATAACCATGATCCACTAGTGCGAATGGGTCACACTTTGTGAGTTTACAGTCATTTTAAACATTACTATTAAGACCCTTTTCACTTTTGATAATAACATTGTAAGCTCTTAACCAATTCAGTCGCTTCAGACGTGACCTTTTAGATTTTGAAAACCATGTGGCCATCTCAGACATGACCCTTTTAGGTAAGTTAATTCCCTTCTGACTTCCCTGATGTAGTCCGACAGACACACAAATTAAAAGATAAACATAGGAACTTAAACTAACTACATACTAAAGTTATTTTTGGACTTTTTGTGAGAGATGAAACCCTAAGATGGAAATCTAAGGGATTTGATTAGGAGTAGACAGCTTTAACTTAGATTGATCATATCTGGACCAACTCAATTTTGGAATCATACAGGAATATCAAATCATTTGGGACTTGTTATTAAAGCTCTTTGATGCTTAAATTCTCGGTGTTCATCGCAAGGTTCAATCGTGCGATTGGAGTTCATTCGAACGACCAGTCGCTTGCCCCACTGTTCGATCGCCTGTGGGTCGAATCTTGACCAATCTAAGTCTTTTAACAGTGTTTAATGGTCCATTAGCCTCGTCTACTTGTCACTAATAACCTATTAAACTCATTTTAACATTTTATTTTGCTTCATTTACATAGGTGATTAGGTCATTTCACAGTTCGGTTCTTGGTTCAATCCCGGGTCGCTATTGTAGGTCGGTAATGTACTGATTTTGGTAGGATTCAAGGAGTAGTGTACCTGTAAAACGTCACTCGAATGTAAGAATCTTAACAGAAATGTATATCAGAATCTGTGCAATTTTGACAGGGTAACGGTAAAGAACGCGATTCGGGATGTTTTTGGGAGCGATGAGTGAGATGCGATCGACTGAGACCCTTAAATACTGAACCTAGGTTCATTCGGCCGACTGGCCTCATTCGCTCAGTTCAATCGGGCGACTGAGGTTTAGTCGTACGATTGCCTAGTCAATCGCATTCAGTCGGCCGACTGAGTCTCAGTCGGTCGACTGACTCATTCGGTCTCCTTCATTCGCCCCTTTAGTTGACCGACTGAGCCTCAGTCGGTCTACTGTTTCATTCTCCCCCTTCTATTCGGTCCGATGGATCAAATTTATGTCCATTCGGCCGATTGGAAGCCATTCGCATAGTTGGTCGATAACCATGATCCACTAGTGCGAATGGGTCACACTTTGTGAGTTTACAGTCATTTTAAACATTTACTATTAGACCCTTTTCACTTTTGATAATAACATTGTAAGCTCTTAACCAATTCAGTCGCTTCAGACGCGACCTTTTAGATTTTGAAAACCATGTGGCCATCTCAGACATGACCCTTTTAGGTAAGTTAATTCCCTTCTGACTTCCCTGATGTAGTCCGGACAGACACAAATTAAAAGATAAACATAGAACTTAAACTAACTACATAACTAAAGTTTATTTTTGGACTTTTTGTGAGAGATGAAACCCTAAGATGGAAATCTAAGGGATTTGATTAGGAGTAGACAGCTTAACTTAGATTGATCATATCTGGACCAACTCAATTTTGGAATCATACAGGAATCAAATCATTTTGGGACTTGTTATTAAGCTCTTTGATGCTTAAATTCTCGGTGTTCATCCAGAGTCGTTAGCAACTTAAGGAAATCATACTGAAACTCTTAGAATTTCACATTGATTTGAACTCTTGAGAATGTAGCCACTAAGATTGTCAGTATGTTTGTCCACTTAAATCCATACACAGACTTTGACGCAGACCGGTGACTGATTTAGGTTTAATTATTTCAGCTAACATTTGTGGATCCCACACTTATATGGTAATCAACATTCCTCAGAGGTTTTGAGCAGTCTACGGGTATTATTACAAGAAGAGACTATTCTTAGAGCTTTCAAAGAGAAGCCTGTCCTCAGGTCAGTGCCATCGCACAGCAGAGAGGCGGCAAACAACAATGAATTCTAGAATATCTAGGTTATGCTTATCCTCAGGTCAGTGCCATCGCACAGCAGAGAGGCACACAACCTATCTCCTTGTTAGAGCAGCTTAATTTTATTTGACACAATATGCACCAACAACATAAGTCATTAGCTTTATTGCATTTGTCTTTCATTTTTTCTTGCTTTGCTCTAATTATGGTCATCCGCACACTTTTGTGGCATTTAAATGCTCATTACCCCTTATTGGAATATATTTGATTGTGTTAACCAGTGACAAGATGGAAGCCCACAGTCAGTTGAACAACTTAGTTTGATCTTGAGATCACCAATCAGGTCTAATTGTCTATTGTGTTGAATCTACCAACATATCATTTGTGGTCTAGCAGCCTCTAAGTCTACTTCTCTGTGTCACCTTAGGAGTTGCCAGTTTTCTATCATTTTCCCTTTTTATATTGCTTAGACTACACAGACTTATACTTTGAACTTTTGCATCTTTTCAAACCTTAAATTTTAAAATCCCTCTTGATTTGTTCCTGTGTACTATCATATTCCAAAGGTATTGAATCGGTATCACAGACACAATCTACCTTATTTCAGCTAGTTACCCCTTCTCCCTCATTTTTTTTTGAATATTAACTTGCTGACATATTCTCCCCCTAAAATACTAAAATCATTTCGGATTTAATTATTTTTGGATTTTAATAAACAGCAAAATAACATGAGTTTAAATATAACAGACAAAAGAAAAGAAAAAAACAGATAACATAAAATAAAATAAACTTTAACGAAACTACATCGGACTACACATTATTCTCATCAGGAATTACCTCACTTTTCTTTTTAACGCCGTTGACCTCTAGCAAGTATTGAAAACGTGGTTTATCAAAGGCTTTTGTATAGAGGTCAGCACGTTGAAAATCAGTATTAATTTTAACCACATCTATTAAGGTCTTTTCAAAACAGTCTCTTATGAAGTGGTATTTAACCGATGTGTTTGGTCTTAGGATGTTGAACCGGATTTTTGGTACTGCAATTGCAGCAGAGTTATCAACAAAAATAGGAGTAGACGAGAATTTCAAACCGTAATCCCGCATTTGCTATTGAATCCAAATGATTTGGGAACAGCAACTTGCAGCAGCAACATATTCGGCTTCACAGGTTGACAATGCAACCGATGTCTGCTTCTTACATTGCCATGTAACTAATCTTCTCCCAAGAATTGACACCCTGCTGATGTAGACTTGTAGTTCATTTTGCATCCTCCATAGTCCGATTCACTATACGCTGTGAGCTCAAAATCGTCATCATGAGGATACCACAACCCAGTGTGGGTGTACCCTTTAGATAGCGAAAGATCCTTTTGACCCCGATCAGATGATTGACCTTAGGTTTAGCCTGATATCTGGAACATAAACATGTAGCATACATGATATCAGTCTTGAGGCAGTGAGATACATGAGAGATCCAATCATTCCTCGGTACATAGTGGCATCTACAAGATCCCTTCTCATCAGGTGCTATATCATGATTCGTAGCAAGTGGAGTCCCAGCAGCAGAAGCATTTATGTCAAAGCGACTGAGAATGTCTCCTACATACTTGGTCTGATGTAGAAAGATCCTATTAGGTGTTTGATCCACCTGTAACCCGAGAAGAACTTCATCTCCCCCATCGCACTCATCTCAAACTCTTTCTTCATCACTGCTTCAAACTCTTTGCATAACTCTTCGTTCTTTGACTCGAAGATTATGTCATCAACATATATCTGTACAAGTAGTAGGTCACCATCCTTTTCTTTAATAAACAGTGTACAGTCAATGACTCCCCTGCGAAAGCCGTGTTTCAAATATGATCGAGAGTTTCTCATACCAAGCTCGAGGAGCTTGATGAAGCCCATATAAAGCTTTATCGAGCTTGTAAACTCTATCCCGATGATAAGGGTCTTCAAATCCCTCGGGTTGACTTACATAGACTATTTCCCTGATTTCTCCATGAAGGAATGCACTCTTCACATCTAATTGGTATACTTTAATCTTCATGTACGAGGCATAGGCAAGGAAGATAGAATAGCTTCCATCCTTGCCACGGGTGCAAACACCTCATTATAGTCAATCCCCTCGACTTGGCGAAAACCTTGAACCACCAGTCGAGCTTTATTCCTGATAATGACTCCTTGGTCATCCTTCTTACATTTTAGTACCCATTTGGTGCCAATGACTTTAGCACCTTTAGGTCTATCAACCAGAGTCCATACACCTAACTTCTTAACTGCAGAAGTTCTTCTTGCATGGCACTCACCCACGCCTCATCATTTAGTGCTTCACTGACATATTTTGGCTCAACCTGCGAGACAAAACATCGATAAGCACCATCATGAATGTAACCCTTCTCCATAACTGAGCGTAATCAGCTGAGTATAGCTGATTTCGGGTTTGTACTCCTGATCAGACATCTCCAATAATATTGTCAAGGGGATGATAGACGTTAGTCGTGATCCTGGAGTAGTCGGCACAGTCACCTCCGAACCAAGATTGTGAACATATTGGTCTGCATCTGAGGAGGTTGGAGTTTGAGGTTCCGAAGTCGAGGGTGCATCACTTGTGGATGCTTGTGGACTTTCAAGAACTGGAACCTGTTCCTCCTGACTGTTCTGGTCATCTGCTTCAGTTTCATCTTCAGAGGAGGAGTCACTTTCATCGACTACCCCTTCTGACTGAGTAGATGACTCTCCCTGTGTGCTGGATGGAGTATTTAGAATATCATACATCATCCTAGTAGCTAACTCATCCTCCGAGGGAGAGAGAGGGATGTTGAAGGATTTGAAGAATCCATCATAATCGAAGAAGTATGCAGGTCCTTTGCCTGTAGGTGGTGTGGTATATCTCTGAACGTCGACATTACACCACACTTCTACAAGACCCGTTGAGTTATTGTAAACTCGCTTGTTCGGTATGTTGTATCCTAGAAAAATTCCTTCAACTGCCTTCTCGCTGAATTTTCCTTCTTGTGTCTTCTTCAGAAGTGTACACGGTGCGCCAAAAGGTTCAAGATACTCTAAATTCGGTTTGCGTCTTTGAAGTAGCTCATAACATGTCTTTCCGTGACGCTTGACTATTAGGACTCGGTTCAGTGTATAGCACGCATTTGCCACTGCCTCGTTCCAGAATTGGATAGTAGTTTCGAGTCTGCCAGCATAGTCCGGGCTATTTCTATCAACTCCTGTTCTTTCTCTCAGCAACGCCATTCATCTGAGTGTGTAGGCAGAAGTGAATTGATGCACAATTCCCTTTTCCTTGCAGTATGCCTCCATCCCTTGATTCTTGAATTCTGTCCCGTTGTCTGAGCGTATTTGTCAAACTTTGAGCTTGTAGAGTGATTCCAGTGTGGTTACTATTCCTTGAATGTCTCCAAAGTTTCTTGATTTTGATTTCAGAAACATTACCAAGTGAACCTTGAGTAGTCATCAGTGACCACATAACAGTACACGTCGCCTGCAATGCTCCTTGTACTAACTGGACCAAACAGATCCATGTGAAAGCTCAAGAGGAAGTTCTATTGAATGAACTTTCTTTTCCTTATGAGACTTCTTTGTCTGTTTGCCTTTCTTGCAAGCTACACAAAAGTCAGGAAGTTGGAAGTTCTTGACATTCACTCCTCTACTAAATCCTTCTGAATCAAATGATTCATCTTCCTTTGACTAATGTGTCCCATTCTCCGATGCCAGGAGATGGAATCCTTCTCAGTAGCTTTAGATAAGAAACACTGAACCTCATGATCCGTTGTGGTAGCTGTTGACAGATCCAAGACATACAGGTCTTTATATCTTGAAGCAGTCATCAGAACTTGGTCCTCTGGGATCATATATTCTTTCTTCAGCACGTAACACTTCTGGTTATCGAAGATGACTTTAAACCTTTATCACGATTTGGGAAACAGAAAGTAAGTTGTTCTGAAGTTGTTGAACGTAGTTCACTTTATCAAACTAACTTTCTGATTTCCCACTTCTCCCTGAGCAGTGATATAGCCTCCTTTTGTTTCCTGCAAAGGAAACATGCCCTCCTTTTATTTGTTTGACGTTAGATAAAAGGGCTCTATTTCCTGTCATGTGCCTGGATGCTCCGCTGTCTATAATCCACGTGTTAGTCTCAGCACTATATCGAACACCCTGCACATACAAAGTAAATGAATCAGTTTAGGTTAGGACCCAAGCTTTGACTGTCTTGGGTTTCCCAGAGGCATCACACATCATAAACTCCACCCATTGACCCTTAGAAGGTGAGGGTAGCTCAGGTTCTTTCTTGTCCTCAGTATTAGACACGTAGGTGGATTTTTCTTTCCATAAGCCAGATTTGTGCAATGCCTGTTTATGAAACAGTCGTCTGGCTTACAGGTTGGACTTTAGGTTCACTAGCTTTTCTAGGTGGAGTTAAGAACTCCGCTTAGAAGGCCTAGGTTAGAGTCCAGAATATCAATCTTCTTCCTAGGTGTCTGATAGAAATGACAGTTGGTAGCAATGTGTCCACATTCTCCACAGTTGTAGCATGACCTGCTATCAACTTTATGAGTAGACTTTCTTTGTGGAGAAGTGCGTGACACTCTAGTAACATCAATCACTTTAGTTTTTGACTCTTGGATGTTTGATGTTTTCTCTGGTGTAACAAATTTACTGATTTAACCTGTTTTACGTTTTGGTTAACTGGTTTTTGACTTGAAGCATGTGCAAAAGTAACATTTGAAGTCGTTTTAGGTTCTAATTTGACTCTATTTGACCCTGACTTTAAATTAACTTTTTCAAATTCATTTTCGGTTAACACATGGCAATTTACCCTTTGCCTTTGAAGTGGCCTCCTTTTGTTTCTTCTACCAGATTCAGTAGATGAACATGAGGTGTCTGGATCAGTAACAAGAGGAGTAGTCACCACATGATCCTTGATGGGGTTATTATTTACAGGTCTAGACTTGGTGTTCATCAAGGTCTCAGGTGGTGGTGGAACCACTTTGTAGCCTAATCCCTCCCTGTTATTCCTTTCTCTTACTAAGTGTGGACTATATGTGAAGAGTTAGTCCAACTATGCAGTTTCTTTTAATGAATTAACTTCGACTTCTAGAACTGCCTTTTGTTTCTTAGTGTCTTCTAGGGATTTAAGATAGTACCTAATGTCGTTTGCTTGGTTAAAAGCCACTACTTCGGTTTCCCTAAGTTGTTAGTCAATAGGTCTATCTTTTCTTTATAACAATGCTCATTTTGTTTTAGTACTCTATTTGCCTCAGTGCACAGACGTAAATCTTTTACTAAGTTATCATTATGATCTAATAACCTATCAAATTTTCATCGATGCTTTTCCTAAACGTGTCACAATCAGAACAAGCATGGTTATTAAAAATTGGTCAGTGGTACTTACCTGAGTTGGTTCAGAAGAGTTAGCCATCAGTGTCGCATCAGATGATTCTGGTTCTGTCGACTCTGGCTTTTCTGTCTCTGATGTGGAAACTTCCTCATTTGGCTTGTAACTGACCTCGGCTGCAGTTGTTTCTTCACTATGTGACATTGCAATTTCAACTGCTATATCACCTTCACTCATAGAATCATCGTCAATATCCTCAACACTGGCAATGTTAGATTCTCCTGGTGAGACAAACCTGAAGCTCCAATCCTGTCCTTCATCATCATGAGCAGTTAGTGCTTTTGGATCCTTGTTTGATGAAGTAGAATTAGAGGGTTGCTTGTCCTGGCGAGAAAAGGATGAGAACGGGTTCCCATTCCCCGTCTTCTTTGGCTTGACACATTCTCGTTTGAAGTGCCCCTTCTCACCACAATTAAAGCAGGTCACTTTACTCTTGTCGAAGCCAAAGGTGGTGTCCTTAGTAGCAACCAAGTTCTGTCCAGTCTTTTTCACAAACTTCTTCGCCCTCCGGACAGCACTTGCTAAGGCCCACATTATATCCATTCTTTCAAGCTCCATCTCATCCACCTGCTCGTAGTCCTCATCTGCCAGATGGCAGTTTCCAATCTTCCTAGCAACAAGTCCATCATATGAATGAACCACTGCTGCTAAGAGATCCATATGCTCTCGTGCTACTTCCACGGTCACATTACCGAAGTTCTCGATCTTCAGTTTGGTAGCGTTTGCTTCTGACCCAATATGATGGGTACATGATGACCCAGACGTGTCTGATCTAGAAGGAGAGGCATGTGAAGGACCTGACGAGCTAGACACAAAAGCAGTCTGGAGGGGTGCTCCAGATGTCTTAGCTTGAGGCGTGGCGTTGTATAAAGCTGGATTTTGTGTGTACGAAGACTTCTGAGCTCTATACTTCATCCTTAATGCTTCTTCTCACAACTTAAGAATGAAGTCATTTATATCCAGCTTTACAAGGATTCCATTCTGTCTCAGGTTAGACACGAATGTAGCCCACTTATCAGGCAACCCGTCTGCGAAGTTGCTTACTTTCTCTTCCATGGTAGTAGCCACTCCATGTGTATGCAATTCGCTCATCAAGTGGTAGATCTGTCTATGACTTCGTCCAACATTCATTACCAATTGATGAGAAGTTATCGAATTCCATCTTTAACTCCTTTGCCTTGATTGCCTTCAACGATGCATTACCATCATATCTCTTCTCTAGCGCATCCCACAGTTTCTTGGACTGCTTGTTCTCTGAATACTGATGGAATATGTCTTTGGGGATAGACTGAGTGATCAATGCATAAACTCTTTTCTCTGCATTGTACTTTACTTTCTGTGCGTCTGTCATCCCGCTTAATGTTAGTTTAACTCCGTCAGCTCCCACTGGTGTACTATAACCTATCTCAATGGCTTCCCACAGATTAGGATCTACTCCATTAAGGTAGATCTCAAAACGTTGTTTCCAGTGGGGAAACTCATCTAAAGTCAAAAGCTTTAGTGGTGTATTGTGATTCCCCACCTCACTCTCAAGCAACAGCAGCATTCTGTATCCTTGAGTCCTTCCCAGCAGTAAAGGTTGACATCTGATCTTCCATGATGAATAAACTTATAATCTAATCAAACAAACTTTCACTGATGCGACTGAAGGATGCGAATGAGCTAATCGTGCGTATAAGCTCTGCGATTGGTTCAATCGTGCGAATGAACTGGGCGATTGGTTCAGTCGTGCGAATGAATCTGGTGCGTATGAGCTATGCGAACGAATGGTTCAGTCGGCCGAATGAGGGTGCGACTAGGTCCAATCGTGCGTATGAGCAATGCGAATGGAGTCCAGTCGTACGAATGAGTCACTCGTGCGACTGAAGCTGCTGTTTTGCGAAAATTTCTAGGTTTGACGGGTTTCAGCCGTAAAAATTCGAAATTTCACAAGTTCTAATCGCCTAAGTCCGTAGAAACCAAACGTCGATGAGCAGGGAACTTCCAAGATCACTTTTGATGCCAAAGATTGCGTTTTTAGTGTAAAAACACAAACTTTTATGCAATCTTGATTGAATCAACACGTAATCAAGAGCCAATAGCTCTGATACCACTTGTTAGGACCTGGTATTCGACTGAAATACCTAGAGATCACGTGTATACCAGATCAAATAGTGCGGAATCCTATTTGATTGGCGATCCAATCAGTGAGAACACACGAAGAATCAATCAAGGATTGAAACTAACGTTAGAAATCGATAAGGAATCGATCTAATGTGTTCTATGAACTTGGAGAACGATTTGGAAGGTTTCTGGACGGCTAGGGTTCGACTTGAATCGTACTTGATCGAATCTCCTCGTTTTTCACGAATTGAGTTGTATTTATAGGTTGGCACTATTCAATCGTGCGACTGAACCATTATTTTGGTTCAGTCGTGTGATTGAACCATGCGGTTGGTTCATTCGTGCGACTGAGTGTTCAGTCGTGCGACTGAGTGTTCAGTCGTGCGACTGAGCCAATCTTATGTTACAGTCGTACGACTGATCCAGTCTCCTGTTTCAGTAGTGCAACTGAGTCAATCGTGTGAAGTTCTTCATGTGTATGGTTCATTCCCATGAGCCATTCGCATGGGAACTTCATTAAGTTAAGTTTGAATGTTTTAGTTAATTAATATAATATTATATGTAATCATTCAAGTAATCATAAACCCAATCATTCATTCGCGACTCATTAATGACTATTAAACATTATAACCAACAGACTATCAATATCAGTTCATTAATCATACCAAACAAGATCTATTACATTACATATCACGATCTAGGGACATACATGTATCAACAGGTTCTTCCAAAGATAATGACATAATTGAACCAAATATTATGCATGGGGGTTCAATAGAGGTCTTTGAAGAAGAGGTTTGGGCTGCAGCATCTTCCTTGATCTTCCAGTCCATCCTTTGGTTGATTTTTGAGGATGAGCTTGTTGAAGCTTTAGCAGCATGGCTATCTTCCGAAGCTTCTTTCTTTTCGGAAGAAATCTTCACCACCTTTTCTTCCGAAGCAGTCTTCTTATGGGGAGGTTTCAAGGGAACTTTCTTGTTCTTTTGAACCTTAGTAGCTTTTGCTTCCGAAGCTATTTTCCCTTCAGAAGGAATTTCTTCCGAAAGTAACCTCGCTTCCGAAACTAGCTTTTCCTTTTTCATTACTTGAACCGTTTGAAAAGGTCCAAATGTGAAACCTTCCTTGACTTCTTCTTTTCTAACATTATTTGCATAATGTGTGCTTGCAGGATTATAGTAACAATCTTTTTCCATGTGGTTTTGTAGACCATACATTATGCATGCAATGTTAGTTCTTTGGGAATGTGAGGGTTGTTGTTTCTTGGGCTTCTTTTCTTCATCAGCAACTTTTCCCTTCAACTTTTGATCCTTTGGCAGGACAGAAGTGCTGGTATTACACTCCTTTCCTGAATCAGAAGTACCTAACACTTGGAATCCAGCTGAGATAAAGACACCCTTCTGCTTGGGTTCAATCTTCAGCTTGGACTTAGCCACCTTCTTGGCAGTTCTCCTAGCAGCTTTAGCTCTGCTTCTTCTGGCCTTGGTTGTTAGGATTTGTTCTTCACAGGAGGAGATAGGTACATCTACATGTTCCTTCCCTATGGTGACCATTATTGTTACTTCATCCTTCAACTCTGGTGAGGAAGGGTCAGCAGTTGGAACCTCTTGCTCCTCAGTACCATATCTAGGCTGTCTAATAGACTCATAGGAGTGTGGTGGATCAATTTCATTGGTTCCCAACCCTCCTTTGTTCTGATAACAGAGTTTGGAGTGGGAGGATGATGTAAGAATAGCTTGGAAGTTTTGCTCAGAGATAGCATGCTTCCTGGCCTAAGCCTCAGCAGTCACAAGCTAGGCTTGAGCCTCAGTAAATTTGGATATCGGATATTTGATTTGAGTCTTGTAGTTGGTGTGTTCATGTTTTAAAAGAGACACAGTGTCAGACCCCGACCGACGGCGGAATCATCAGGGCGGACGAATGGGAGACGATTGCTCATAGCACATGGAACTAATTAAGTTGAAATAATATTAATATCATTATTCATTAAACAATACAAGACAAATAAGTAATTACAAACAATCAAGATACAACCAATAACATAAGTCTTTCAATAAATCTAGGTCCAAGTCCTATATGAGCACAAGAAGATCTTCAAGCATCAAACCTGAAACATGATGAAAATAAAAGGTAAACTAAAAATAGTTAGTGAGTTTTCAAGGTTTTCATAAATAATATAACAAGGTTACAAGTAGAAATTCATGTCATAGGTTATAAGTTAGTAAGGTTATAGAACACATTAGGAAAACATTGCAATGGAATTTACTTAAACAATTTCATATATATATATAATCATTTTTGCATAATAATAAAACAATGTTAACAATTACAAAACATCATTTGTTCGCATTACAATGCAAAAACACAATCGTTATACAAAATGGATGCCATCCAAAACAAGCCAAGTAGCTGCCCGCGTGTCACACCCCGACCGACGGTGGAATCATCGGGGCGGGCGAATGGGAGACGATTGCTCATAGCACATGGAACTAATTAAGTTGAAATATTATTAAATATAATTATTCATTAAACATTACAATACAAATAAGTAATTACAAAACAATCAAAATACAACCAATAACATAAGACTTTCAATATAAACTAGGTCCAAGTCCTATATGAGCACGAAGTGAAATCCACAAGAAGTAAATCTGAAACATGATAAAAATAAAAGGTCAACTAAAAATAGTTGGTGAGTTTCCAAGGTTTTCATACATAATATAACAAGGTTACAAGTAGCAATTCATGTCATAGGTTATAAGATAGTAAGGTTATACAACACATATCGTTACAACCAAACCTCGACTTGATTACAAGTATATAAGATTGGCTAAGTGTATTTGGTTCCCATGATGAACAAGCATACGTCATCGAGAGCCGGCAATACCTCGGCTTTAGCACCAAATAGGCTTGTCAGGCCCAAAGATCTAAGACGTCACCAGGCTAGCAATAGTTAATGATTGTAAACAAACTATGTATCTCATATAAACACTTACAACACACAAATAACCATGACAAAATATAAAGATAAATTGCAAGTGCTTTACAAGTCTCAAACGTTTATAAGTGTATGATGTATAAGTATCATGTTTCACCCCAAATAGTGTGAAAAATATAAAAAGAGGCAAGGAAAACTCACTTGGAAAATAAGTATAAGAATGATGATAAGAGATTAAACGAGGCTTCAACGATTTCTTTTACAAGTTACCTAAATGTATTGATTCTAAAATGAGGTTCAATAATAAGATTAACGATTAGATGTGAACTAGGATTTCAATTTGAATTTGGGATTTTGATAATTAGGGTAAATAAAATAATATAGCCAATTATATTTTGTTTCCATAAGGATGAATAAATTAATTAAATGATTAAGATTGAACCAACAATAATCATTAGTGAAATTGTACAATAAGCATTACTTAAATATTAACAATATTTGATTAAGTAATAATTGAGTATAACATTATGGAAAGAAATAATTAATCTAGAAATTACTAATTTAAAACTTTATCAAAATAATTAATTGGGTAATTAATTATTTAAATGACTTGCAAAAATATTGAAAACTATTTAAAATCATTTTATAAAGTTTATAAACTTTTAATTGATTTTTATAAGGGTCTTATTATACAAAGGCCTTAAATAGAAAATTATATTATTTTATAAATTCATGAATTTAAATAAAAGTTTAAAAAATAAATTTATTAACTAATTATGATATAACATGATTGAATAATAGAAGAATAATTAATTACTTAAATAATTATTTAAATAACTATTTGAATAATTATTTAACATATAAATCTATAACGTTTTAAAATAACCCAAGTTTGATCCATAATAGATTTATAGCATTTAAAAATAATAATAATAACGTTTTATAACCTATTTTATTCTTTAAAAAAATGAATAAATTCTATATTCATAAGTTTTTAATACTTTATAAATTAATTTAATAGTTTCTGAAATGTTTTAGTTAACAAAATAATCTTTATTTTATTTTGGTAATATAATATTAATTTTTTGAATTTTATAATGTAAAAAAAAACATTTAAAACAAAACATGGCAGCGGTAGGGTTCGAACCCCTGACCTCCTGCCTATGTTTGTTTCAAGTTACCAATTGGGCTAAAGCCCATGTCCTGTTTTTCATATGTAAATTAATTAATAAAAAACATTTTTCAAATAATCCCCAATTCATAACAACCCTAGAATCGAATTGAATCAAATTGACCATCGATTCATGAATGTTAATGGAATCAAACTTAGGGCTTTTGTTCCCTAAGTGAAACCGAGTGTTTGGGTGTGTGAAATTACCAGAATGTAGGTCGAATCGATGTTACAAGGTGGGTTTGTGGTGATTGAGTTGATCATAATCAAATTCCTTGAGTGTGTAGCATCCTTAGGTAACAGAGAGTAATAGCCCCTTATCAATTTTGATTTAAGTTGCTTCGAACATGGATAACGACTATGTTGCAGGTCACGATGGAGATGACGATTTGAATGTGATGGTTTTGTGTTTTTCAGGTAAAATTACGATGTGTAGAAGTTTAGGTACTGTTAAACGATCGTGTAGGTGTAATTAATTTGGTTATTGTTGAGTGTTAAATGCTGATCGGTTCAAAGGTTGATGATTAACGGTTACCAAGCTCAAATGACTCCAAATTCGTCTTAAATGGGAATTAACGCGTAATAATAAGTTAGAAAACGGTTTCAGAGGTTGATTACGGTTGGATACACCGAAAATTTAGTGCGATTACGTGAGTTTAGGCTCACCGGCGCCGCGCCGGAATCTCGTCGGCCGGCCGCCGGGAAACCGGGGAAAGAGATAGAGGGTGGGGGGTTGGTTTTGTAAAATTGAAAGTTACACTTTGAGTCCCTCGGTTTTGAATTCTTATAATTATATGCTAAAACATTTATTTAAAGTTTCAAATTTAATAAAATAGCCCCCTGGACTTAAATTAACTTAAAGTTTTAAATATTTTATATCTTATTATTATTATTATTATTATTATTATTATTATTATTATTATTATTATTATTATTATTATTATTAAAGTCATAATTATTAGTGTTATCATAATTTATTAGTTATATTATTAGGATTTATATTAGAAATTAAATGACAAACTAACAAGTAACATAAATAGCCCACAAATTTCATAAAAGGCATAACGAGTTCTTACAATAATTTAACAAAGTTAACTTTTAACTTAACCAAAAATACGAGATGTTACAGTCTCCCTTACTTTAGAAAATTTCGTCCCGAAATTTAATCACGAGAAAATTAATTTCAAGGTTATTTGAAAAACTTAGATTTTATTTTGTGTTTGCAAGGAAACTATTGGGAGCGTTTAAACTTAACAACTTTAATTATGATATTTTGCTATGTTTAAATTTGTTAAATTTCATAATTCATGATTTCATGTGTTTCTCGGCAAAAAGGTCAAAATTATAAATTTAGAATTTCAATTAATACGCTTTTGTATTTTAGATGATTCAAGACGATTAGGAAGGTTTTTGTCTTGAGTGAAGCACCAGATTATTAATCTAGAGTTTTTAGTTGATAAATGTTTGTATTTTAAACAGTTCAAGACAATTGGGAAAGTTTTGTCATGAGGAACACACTAAGTATTAGTGTGATAAGAGGCTCGAAGATAAATTCGGGATGCTTTTGGATGGGATATGGGATTTATAAGAGCTTCTCAAGGAAATAACTTTTACAGGGTTTCTTATGTCATTAAGGTTTCAAAGTTTTATTAGCTTAAAGTTGATACGATAATCGTATTTGTTATGATTAAGGATTTCAATTTATAATAAGTGCATCATTGTAATAGGTTCTTAGGATAAGTTCGGTTTTGAGAGGAAGACCATTCGGAAAGATTATTAAGGGTCGTTAATGTAACATCTCGAATTTTTGTTAACTAAACGTTAACTTCGTTTATTCTTATAAGGGTCATTATTGACAATTATGAAACTCATGTGTTATTTATGCTTATTCTCTTTGGTTATTAATGTAAGAAAGTTAAAATAAAAATACCAAATAATATTATGTTAATATTAATAATAGTAATAATGATACAAGTCATAATTATAATAATAATAATAATTATGATAATAATAATAATATAATAATAATAATATAATAATAATAATTATAATTATAATAATAATATAATAATAATAATAAGTCATAATATTTAAAACTTAAAGATTAATTTAAGTCCAGGGGGTTATTTGGCTAATTTTGAAAGTTAAAATCTAAGTTCAAACATAAAATGATAACTACTCTAAACTTGAGGGGGCCAATGTGTAAATTGAAATCTAAAATCTCTTTCTCACTTCGCAAATCCGGTGGTTTTCCGGCCACCGTCGACCGACCACCGGCGAGGTCTAAATCAACCGTTTTGTTGATCCGAATCCATGCGAACCGTTCCGAACTCATTCGCGACCTTAAATGCATGTACCCGGTGCGATTAAAGCATTCGTTACAAGTCGAACCGCCGTGTAACCGGCGACTTTAATCATATGATCGTTCGAGTATTAACAAGTCATAACAATCAAATTAAACTCACATACATGATCGCCTAACTGTAACTAAACTCCTACACAAGCTAATTTCATTCGAAACACAACCAAACAGCTCGAACAAGCACCACCTTCATCGCGAACTGCACCTCAGTCGAGCATCACCTTTTGCATACTTGGAACCGCAATTGATTAAGGGCTATCAATCACCGTCTCTCGTGGAAGCTCCATGTGCAATTAATTGGGTTATTATCACCAATTGCAATCGAATCCAGTCGCGACATAGCCGCGGTTGTTCTTCGTTTGTTCTCCATTTGTTCTTCGTTTGCCAAACTTCATTCGGGTAATTAAGCATATGTACATGATCGTTTTAACATGGGGAATAAAAGCCCCATGAATCTAACCTGTAATTGAATCGAATCGGGGTTCAATTGGGATCAAATCGTTCTAGGGTTCATATGGTTTCGGGTTTTCTTTTTAAATGAGAATTTAAAGTTTAGAACCAAGCTTAGGACACGGCCACGGCCCTCAGCTTACTGGTTACATGCGCGCCCCATCAAACTAGAGGTCCCGGGTTCGAACCCGGGGCAACCTCACCCATTTTTTTGGGCTTTCTAGCCTTTAAAAAAATTATATAAAATATCTAAAAATTATAAAAATTAGTTTTAAATATTTTTTTTATTTTAGAAGTTAACTATTTATTTTCTGTTAAATTAATTCTTTAAACACTTAAGCACTTTTTAAAAAAAAAATGTTATATATGGTTTTTTTCATAAAACAGTTTCAAATAGTTGAAATCACTAAATTGTTATTAGTCATTACGTTATTTTTAATTTTGGATCAATTATGTTAATATAAAATTATATTTACATTTTATAATTAAATCATTATCTAATCATTATAAAAAGATTAGTAAAACTCTTTCATTATAATAAAATAGATATATTCATGGTTCGACAAATAACCATATTTATAAAACCCCAAATCCTTATTGAAACCCTAGTTCATGTTAACTCGTTAATCTTATTATTAACCTAAATCTTGTAATATTTATATATCTAGGTGCCTTGTGACGTTTTATCTTGGAACGGCATATAATAATCTTATTGATCTTTGTTATATACTTATTTGACATGTGAGTTTTCCTTGCCCCTTTTTCATATTTTCACACTAATTTGGGGTGAAACATGATAGCTTATACATCATACACTTATACACATTTGAGACTTGTAAATCACATGCAATTCAACTTATTATTTTGTCATGGTTATTTGTGTATTGAAAGTGATTATATGAGATACATAGTTTGTTTACAATCATTAACTATTGCTAGCCTGGCGACGTCTTAGATCTTTGGGCCTGACAAGCCTATTTGGTGCTAAAGCCGAGGTATTGCCGGCTCCTGATGACGTATGCTTGTTCATCATGGGAACCAAATACACTTAGCCAATCTTTTATACTTGTAATCAAGTCGAGGTTTGGTTGTAACGATATGTGTTCTATACCTTACTTGCTTATGACCTATGACATGAATTGCTATTTGTAACCTTTTTCATATTATGTATGAAAACCTTGGAAACTCACCAACTATTTTTAGTTGACTCTTATTTTTATCATGTTTCAGGTCAACCTCAAGCTTAAAGTGATCTTTTTGAAGCATGCTATAATCTAGGACTTGGACCTAGTAAATGAAATAAAAAGTTTACTTTATGTTTTGTTGCGTTTGAACTTATTACTTGTTTGGGACTTATGATTGTATTTAATTTCATTTCAAGACTTATGATATTAATACTTACATTTTAATATAGCGTTATGTGGCTGTGAACAATCTTGACCCTCACATCTCGACGTTTCCGCCGTCAAGGTTGGGGTGTGACAGATTGGTATCAGAGCCCATAACTATAGGATTTAGGTTATTAGTAATGGTGACCTAGACTATAGCTTATGCATGAACCTCATAGGATAATATTTATATTCTTGGAAATATATATATTGTTACATGCTACATAATGCTATACCTTACTTATGTGCAACTTGATGCCTTAGCAAAGGTTTGCCTTGTAATTATTTAAACTTTGTTATTAGTCTCCTAAACTTAACCTTGACTCTTGACTCTCCCCGACAAATGAAACTTCTTAATCTTATCCTCGTCAACACGTGGGAACTATGCTTATGCTTATGATTTGAATCTTTAGACTTATGTCTAATCTATGTTAAATCTCATCAAGGTTTTGATTACATGAACTTAAGAAATTTGTGTGACACATAAACACCTGTATTCTGGATTTCCTGGCAAAAGGCCCTCAGGCTAAGGCAAGCATATCGCATAAATCCTACGGGACTAGTTATGCTTACCTGGGGATTTCCGGAATGAGTGATAAACTATGGTCAACATACACAAATTTCTAAGGCGAGTGGGTCAACTTACTTTGACGTGTCAACGTTTCCAAATGGTAATGCGTTACCAAATGGAACCATTCCATGTGCCTTACAACTTTTTCCTTATTGAACATTAATCTTCGTTGTTCCAATTCTCTTAGCTAACTCATTTTGTATATTCCAGCATGTCTCGTCATCATGGAAGACGTGGAAGTTCCGATCGTAAGTTAGCCGCCATGATTGCTCGACAAATGGCTGCTGTCATCCCGACCATGGTTGCTGAACTTAATAGCACCTTAATGACCAACGCTAGCAACAATGGAAATGGTCATGGAGAGAATAGCAACAACCAAAACGGGAACAATCAACACGGGAATAATCAAACTTGCACCTTCAAACACTTCAGCTCTTGCAAGCCCACTAGTTTTAGTGGCAAGGAAGGAGCCACTGCCTTCTTGAGTGGTTCGAAAGCATGGAGAATACCTTTATCAATTGTGAGTGTCCCGATGCACTCAAGGTTCGTTATGCCACTAGTATGCTCCAACAAAGGGCTCTTACCTGGTGGAATAGCGAGAAGAGAAACCGTGGTCTTGAAGCTGTGCTAGTACTTACCTGGGAAGAGTTCAAGAACATCGCCATCGCGAAGTTCTGCCCAAGAAGTGAATTGCAAAAGTTGGAAGAAGAGTTTTGGAATTTGAAACAAAATGATGGTGATCATTTGGCCTACTCAACTAGGCATCATGAGTTGAGTATACTGCTGCCCCATATGGTCGACACTGTTCCTCGCAACATCGAGAAGTTCATTAAGGGTGTACCACCCTAATTCAAGATGATGTGGTGGGTAGCCGACCCACAACCTTGGAAGAAGCCATTACTATCACCGCTCAACTCACCGAGAACCATATACGAGCGGGCACCATGTCTGTGAAGGGTGCAAAGAAGGTAGAGAAGACGGCTACCAAGGCTGTTAAGGAGACTAAAGCTGAACCGTCTTACAACAACAACAACAGAAGAAGCGCAAGTTCACACCGGCACGTAACTATGCTGTGGTTGCACCCAAACAACCCCAAAGACAACTTGTACCTGCGGCTACACCTGTGGCACAAGTGCCTGGGGCTAGGGCTTATGTGGTCCTCAGCCGATGTGCAACACGTGTAGGTATCATCATCCGGGGAATCAACCATGCCGCATTTGCACCTTATGCGGTAAATATGGTCATTTGGTGGCGACTTGCCACCGTGCACCTAACAATGCCGCTGTGGTCACGAACCGTGTTTGCTACAACTGTGGGGAACCTGGCCATTTTCGCCCACAATGCCCTCGTCTTGTGGGTAATGTTCCACAAGCCCGAGGACGTGCTTTCAACATCAACGCTAACCAAGCACAAGCAAACAACGATGTGGTGAATGGTACGTTAACTCACCTTTAACTTTTGTGATCCGATTCATTTCATACTTTACCTGTATCGTTAAATACCTAAAAATTGAACAGGTATGTTCCTTATTAACAAAACTTATGCCTATGTCCTATTTGATTCTGGAGCTGATAAAAGTTTTGTTTCATTAGAGTTTGAACCCATACTTGCTAAGCTACATACGAAACTAGAAAGACCTCTTACTGTTGAAGTTGCCGATGGAGAACCGATCACCGTTGACGTTATCATTCGTGATTGCATCTTAAGTCTTGACACGCATGATTTTCTTATCGATCTTATCCCTATGAAACTTGGAAGCTTTGACGTCATTATTGGTATGGATTGGTTAGCCAAACACCATGCCGAGATCATTTGTTTCGAGAAGTGCATTCGTTATACCGTTACCCTCTGGAGATACGTTGAAGGTGTTCGGTGAAAAATCTTCCAAAGGGCTTAAACTCATGTCTTGCACTCAAGCCCGAAAGTGCTTAAGCAAGAAGTATATGGCCTTTTTGGCTTACGTGGTCAACACGAAAGTCAAAGGGAAAGAACTTAAGGATGTCCCTATCGTAAGACTTTCCTGAAGTATTTCCCGATGACCTTAGTGGTTTACCTCCCGTGCGTGAAGTTGAGTTTAAAATTGACTTGATACCGGGAGCAAACCCCGTGGCCAAGTCACCATATCGGCTTGCACCATCGGAAATGCAAGAACTCTCTTGTCAACTGCAAGAGCTGTCCAGAAAGGCTTCATCCGTCCTAGTTCTTCGCCTTGGGGTGCACCTGTTCTTTTCGTGAAGAAGAAAGATGGATCGTTTCGTATGTGCATCGACTATCGTGAGCTTAACAAGCTTACCATCAAGAACCGTTATCCACTTCCTCGTATTGATGATTTGTTTGACCAACTTCAAGGAGCTGCTATTTTCTCGAAGATCGATTTATGTTCTGGCTATCATCAATTGCGAGTCCATGATGGTGATATCCCAAAGACTGCTTTCCGTACTCGTTATGGACACTATGAGTTTATGGTGATGCCTTTTGGTTTAACCAATGCTCCTGCTGTTTTCATGGATCTCATGAACCGGTATGCAAGCCTTATCTAGACAAGTTTGTGATCGTCTTCATTGATGACATACTTATCTATTCCAAGTCCAACACCGATCATGAACTACATTTGAGATTGGTTCTTGAATTGTTGAAGAAAGAGCAATTGTACGCGAAGTTCTCGAAGTGTGACTTCTGGCTCGAGGAAGTTCAATTTCTAGGACACGTGGTGAATAGCCAAGGAATTCACGTTGATCCTGCAAAGGTGGAAGCTGTGAAAAATTGGTGTGTTCCTACAACTCCTACCGAAGTTCGTTCTTTTCTTGGTCTTGCTGGTTATTATCGGCGATTCATTGCCAATTTCTCGAGGATCGCGAAACCGCTCACTACTTTGACACAAAAGAATAAACCATTCGAGTGGGGTTCCGAGCAAGAAGAGCTTTTGAAGCGTTAAAGCATAAGTTATGCAATGCTCCTATCTTGACCCTACCCGATGGAAACAACGATTTCACCGTGTATTGTGATGCATCTAAACAAGGCCTTGGTTGTGTTCTTATGCAACGAGGGAAGGTCATAGCTTACACATCGAGGCAATTGAAGGTTCACGAGGTGAATTACACAACTCATGATCTCGAGCTTGGTGCTGTTGTATTTGCTTTGAAGATTTGGAGGCACTACCTGTATGGTATGCAATGTATAGTCTACACCGATCACAAAAGCCTTCAACACGTTTTCAATCAAAAAGATCTCAACATGAGACAACGTCGTTGGGTGGAGTTGATTAGTGACTATGATTGTGACATTCGTTATCATCCTGGTAAAGCAAACGTTGTAGCCGATGCACTAAGCCGAAAGATTCACAACAAGATGATCTCATTCCAAGAAATTCACGATCGACGTTAATGGTTTGACACCTTGGGTGAGTTCGATACTGAGATCCGACTAGATGTCAACGAGACCACGGTACTACTACAAAACCTGAGAATAGATAGTGACATCGAGTCTAGCATCCTAGAGGCTCAACAAATGGTTCAACGAGAAGGAAGAATGAAGGATGAGTTGGAGCATAATCTTCTAACTCAATTGGAAACGAAAGCCAATGGGTTGATGTACTTCGCCAATCGTATTTGGGTTCCAAATCGCGATAACATTCGTACCTTTATTATGAACGAAGCTCATCAAACTCGTTACTCTATTCATCCTGGTTCCGATAAAATGTACATGGACCTACGTGGTCAATATTGGTGGCCTGGAATGAAGAAAGACATAGCGACTTATGTAGCTAAGTGCCTCACATGTACGAAGGTTAAAGCCGAACATCAAAGTCCAAGTGGATTACTTGAGCAACCCGAGATTCCTATGTGGAAATGGGAACACATATCCATGGACTTCATAACAAAGCTACCCCGAACCTCTAGAGGACATGATAGCATATGGGTGATCGTTGACCGTTTGTGTAACACCCGAATATTTATTATTTTGAAGCCGGTGAAGAAAGAAAAGAAAATAAAGTCCAAAGTCGAGGGACCAAACTCGCCCACGAAAGAAAGTCGGGTGAGGGGGAGTATATAAGGGAGAGGGCAGCCCTACCCTCTCCCCCACACTCACAAATCAGCCAAAGAAAGGGGAGAAGAGAGAAAGAAGAGAAAAAGAGGAAAAGTGTTGGTTCGGTCGCCAAAATCATCGTGAAGCAAGCCAAATCGAAGCTCTTGTCGTTGTGCACGTTTAGGTGAGTTCTAGGACCCCTCTTTTACATGTTTTTGAATGATTTTGGGGCTGGAACACATCTGAAAACCCTTTTTCGCGTTTTTGGGTGAAAACCCGTATGTATGCGTGTGTGTATGTGTAGGACCCGTTTGGGGCTTGATTTCTTGCTTGGTTGTGCTTGAATAATGTTATGGCATGCATCCCTAAGGTTTAGGATGGTCGATTTAGGCTTAAAATGGGTTTAGATGAGTTTGGAGGCCGAAAACCCTCGGCTGCAGTCGGGTTGAAATGCATTCTGCATCAGTTAGGGCTAGGCGACCGACTGGAGGCCGAATGGAGGCCATACGGCCGATTAGGGTGCGATTGGGGTCCATTCACACGATGGGGTTCATTCGCACGATTGAAGGGCCAGTCGCATGGGGGTCATGCGACTGAAGGTCCATTCGCACGACTGGATGTTCATTCGCATAGGTGTTCATCCGTATTAGTTCAATCGCATGGAGGCAATGCGAATGAAGGGTGTCCATACGCCCGAATAGGGCTATTGAACCCGAGGAAGGTGTAGATTGACTTCTGACTTTCGGGGGAAAGTGCAGATGTAAGTTTTGACGTAAAGGTTCCCATGAGAGCTTTTTTTTAAGATGAAGATCGAGGTCTTAGAAAGCATGTTGGGCATGATGAGGGTGATGATGTTGTATGTTATGTATGTATGATGTTGCCCTGTATGACGTGATGTTGATGTATGTTAATGTCCCTTAACATGATGTTTACTATCTTTCCTATGGCTCTACCTATTATGATGATTAAACGAAGTATTATGTAACGTAAAGTGAAAGATAAAGAAAGAGGAACATGATGAATGAATGCATGTATTAATGAACGAATGAAACGTCTTGCACACATCGGATACCGGGTCCTTCTTGGTGATGACCCTGAATGTAGAACCTCTACCGCTCACCCCTAGTACTGTGGCATACGTTTAGCTGTTCATTTGTTGACTTCGGCCCAGTAGCTAAGACTGATGGTTACTCCTAGTACCGTGGCATACGTTTAGCTGTTCATTTGTTGACTTCGGCCCGGTAGCTACGACTAACCGGGGTGTAGCACATGGTATTGGTAAGGATGATGTCCGATGCGCAAGTAAAGTAATGAAAGAACGAATGAACGAATGAAGAAGATAATAATGATGTTATCTATGTGTACGTACGATGTGTGATCATGTATAAGTAACGAACGGTTTTATATGAAAGTAAAGTATGTTTTATTTATAAAACTAGAACTCACTCAGCAACGCTGACTTTGATGTGTTTCCAGTTGGCAGGTAATGATTGCTGAGGATGGCACGGGTGACTACTCAGCTCTTTTGGGATGGCATTCTTTTGATTAATGTTTTTGCATTGTAATGCGAACAAACTATTTTTGTAATGAATGTTGTATTAGTTTGCAAAAGCATTTACATGGAAATGGAAGTTTGTTTTAGTTTTCCGCTGCGATTTATTAAATACAAATGTAATTATATGTTTTATGTGCGATGAGAACCCAGCTGTAAGCGTCCCGGGAACGGGGCCCTACAAGTTGGTATCAGAGCCAAAGTTTAAGTGAAATGGGTAAATTTTCAAAATAAACCTGAACTTAAACTGAGAATGGGACGGAAGGGAATGGGATGCCAAACTGAGTAGCTGCGTGCCATCAGGTATTTTCGTTAAGTTAACCGGTTTTATGTGCGCATGGTATGTGGTTATGTGTTGTATGTAGATTTAAGTACTGATGTAGTCAGGATAGGTAATGCTTGGGGTGTGAAGAGTAAAGTAAGTGGCTAATCACAACTGGCCACTGTAATTAGGGACTTACTATACTTGACATAAACTGAGTTGTTCCCTTGAATGACTGTGTTGGTGTTTGAATCTTTCAGTGTGCGTGTGATGGCCGGAGGTAGATCTTCGAAAGCTTCTAGGGGCGGAGGTCATGGTGTTGAATCGCGACCCAAGAGAGGGAGACCCAGAGTTGAGAGGGTGGTTCATGAAGAACCAGAGACCCCTCATCCGGAGGGTGGCGACGAAAGCGCCAATCTGAGAGCCTCAGTAAAAAGGCTGTTGTAGAAGAAGTCCATCAGGTCATGCAGACAATCTTACCGTATGTGGTGACTGAAGTTATTAAGGCTGTACGAGAAGGGGAAAGAAAAGAAAGAACAGACCCTCTGGAGGACGGGAACAACCAGAGCCGGAAATGGTTCTGTCTGATGATGAAGAGTGTTGGACCAAAAGAACCAATGAGCCAAGATCAGAAAACCTCTAAGTCCCACATGGTATCACAACAACTGCTGAAAGCCTCATCAGCAGTTTGACAAGTGCTGAAGACTTCAACAGCTGAAGATCAAGTGCTGAAGACTTCAACTGCTAAAGAACTAAAGTGCTGAAGTACAACAGCTGAAGAACACAAGTGCTGAAGCTGAAAGACCAAAGTACTGAAGTACAACAGCTGAAGAGTTTACAAGTGCTGAAGATCAACAACTGATGTACAAAGTCTGAAGACAAAAACTGAAGACATCAGCTGATGATATCTACTGAAGTCATCAGCTGATGAAACATCTGAAGGTCAAAGTCTGAAGATCAAGTACTGAAGCGTCAGTAGTTTGTCACAACTGCTGAAGAGTACTTCTTCAGTAGTTGTGATATCAGTAGTTTTATATTTCTAGTTTCAGTAGTTTTGTAAAACGACTGAAGAGCTTGTTCTTCGGTCGTAGTAGTTTCAGTAGTTTCTAATCAGTAGTTTTATATTCTGTACTTAACACTCTGATATGTTCTCAGTAGTTGTGAACATTTCAGTAGTTTGTTAAGAGTTAGTTATTTTTGTATT
This sequence comes from Flaveria trinervia, assembly GCA_025506515.1. Classification (NCBI taxonomy): domain Eukaryota; kingdom Viridiplantae; phylum Streptophyta; class Magnoliopsida; order Asterales; family Asteraceae; genus Flaveria; species Flaveria trinervia. The sequence continues at coordinate 99,779 of JACCIX010001242.1, forward strand.
AGATCTGCCTGTTGTCACTTTCCCGTGATAACAGCAGCGATTGCACTCTATATAAGGAGTGTCAACCTATTGTAATACGGGGGATGAATGAATGAATGAATGATTTGATTAGAAACATTCCATATCTATAAACATTCCTTGAATCAGAAATATATTCTCTCGCTATAACCGTATGTGCTCTTAATGCATACAAGCATCGACTTCTTGCTACAATTTGTCTAATTCCTATTCTTATTCCGTTGCCTTGAACTCTAATACATCAAACTTGTGATCGCTGATCCTGTCAAATGGTATCAGAGCAGGTTAATCATTGATCGATCTAATAATTGATCATTGAAACTGCTATTCAAGATCTAAGTTTGATTGAATTAGCTTTTGTTTTTGCAAGAAACGGTTATAGAGATTGAATTTTCTGTATTTCTGGTCATTCATCCTGAGATCTTTTCTTGGTTTTCATTGAGTTTGTTGTGGTCTGTGTAAAACTTTTAAAAGCTTGAACTAAATTGTTTCTGAACTGAAAATGACTACTCCCTCCAATGATCCTCACAATACTGGTTCCTCAACCAAGCCACCAATGCTGGTTAGGAATGAGTATAACATATGGCAACGACGAATGCTCCATCACCTGTCTGTTAACAGCGCAGGTTGTTGGACATCAGTGGTACATGGTCCACACAGCCTATGGTGAATAACCCGAAACCATCAAATGGTTCCGAAGAGGAGGGAGCAATACTCAGATGAGGATAAGAAGTTGCTTGAAATTGATGCAAAAGCCCATGGAATTCTGGCCATGGCACTGCCAAATGAAATCTATTCTGGGCTAATGCATCATGAAACTGCCCATGACCTCTGGAATGCCTTGAAGAACAATTTGGAGGAACAGATGAGGTCTTGGCAATAATAGAGAAATCCTCGCCCAACAATATGAGACATTTTCTCATAGAAAGGGTGAGACACTGACTCAACAATATGAGCGGTTCTCTGTTTGATCTCTGAATTAAAAATGGTCAAACTTGAGTACACAAATATCCAGATGAATAACAGATTTCTCAGATCACTGCCTGAGAGATGGGACACATATACTATTGTCCTACGCTCCAGTGCAAGTTTGGACAAACTATCTCTCACCCAACTCCATGGGAAACTGCTCACGTTTGAGAGAGAGATAGAACAGAAGAGAAGTTGTCTTCATCTGGAAAGCTCACTGAAGACTTTGTACCAGGCAACACTGCCTTGGTGGGTCATGAGTCAGAATATGCTTCATCTGAATGCCAGTATGATGAGCATATTAACTTCTCTTCAAGCACTTCTGATTCTGCATTGTGAGTGTTGATGGTTAGTTTACTGGGTGTAATAATGACAATTTATGCTTCATTATGGATGATCTCAAGGGGATTGCTGATGACGACTTAGAAGAGATGGATATTTTGAGCCAAATGGCCCTGATAAATATCAGATCTCAGAAGTTCTATAAGAACTGGAAGAAAATTCCCAGGACTCTCTGGCAAAACCAAAGTTGGTTTTGACAAGAGCAAGTTGAGGTGTCACAAATGCCAAAGGCTTGGACACTTTGCAAGAGAGTGTAGATCAACTGGATCTAACTCCACTGCACCCTTTGTGACTTTTCCTGGCAATAGTCAACAACACAGAGGGCAACATCCTGTCACTTCTAGTCATCATCCTCAACAACAATCTCCGGCATATTTTATTCCTCAGGGTCAAATGCCATATCCGTACCCTTGTTATTACATGCCACAGTCAAATCAAGTTCAAGTTCCTATGGCACCACAACCTCATGCACTACCAGAACCTCAGCCATCCCAATCTCATCAACAAACTCAACCTCAACAACACAGCTTTTTCACCCCAGGAGTTGTTGACTGGAGCAGTTTACCAGATGACATGTCTGGTCATGAAACTGTTCTCAGGTGCTGGTCAACATGGTGGTGACAGTCCTTTTGGGATCTAGCTTTTATGGCTTTGGAGTCTGCTGATACTTCATTTTCTAATGCCTCTACACCTAAGGTATCACAGGTATCCTCTGAGGCAAAAGCCAAATTATGTTCTGAACCATGCATAGCAGCATTTGCTTCCATTAGAGAAGCAATGTAGCTTAATTAATAAGAACATTGAGCTAGAACAAATAATTTCCAAAAACAAAGCTGAATTTGAGTTGTACTTAAGATAAAAAGACGAGATGTACAAACTGAAATGCCAAATAATTGATGATAAGGCTAGAGAAGAGGTACTTCTAGAGAAGTACAAAGATCTCAAAGAAACCCTTGCAGTTACCCAGGTAGAGTGTGATAGATGGGTACAATCATGCAAAGGTTTGAAATGCTTCTTAGTAAGCAATCTGCTTCCAATGTGAAGTTTGGCATTGGTTACAATCACACTGCTCCACCTACAGATTTTACTCCAAGAGCAGAAGTAGAATCTGAGGGTGAGAGTGATAACCAATCCATCACATCATGTGATCTACCTTCTGATACAGCACAATCAGAAGTAGCAGTCAGCATCAAGCCCTCCTTGAACCTATCAGCTGATGTTGATGGTTCAAATGCTGACACTCACATGATTAATGAGCTTGATCAACTCAGGAGTAATTCTGAAGGTCCTGAAGGACTAGAGAGCAGGATTTAACACTGAAGTTCAAACTTCAACTGCTGTCAGTACTAAAGAGAAGAAAACTGCCAGTAGAAAGAGTTTGAAGTCTACTAAAGAGGCAGTCAAGAAAGCAAACAATGCTTCCAAAGCATTGAAGAACAAGTCTTCAGTTGCTTCACCCTCTTTAGTTGATGATCAACCTAAGATGAAGAAGAAACCATGTGAAGTATGTGGTTTGTTCAATCATCTTACAGATGATTGTTGGTACAAAAGAGGTTCCAAACTCAAACAAAAAGAAGAAATTAATGAGAAAATGGTAAAAATGAAAACTGAGTTTGAAACCACATTTGTATCAGCAACATCAAATCCTGTAACCCTTAAGTCCTCAAAGAATCCAAAAAGGAAGGGGTTAAACAGGTGACAGCTGAGAATGCTCAGAAGAAGAAGGGGGCAACATAGGAACTATCAAACTCCCACTGGCAATGTGTCTGATGAGCTGAAAGCTTTATCACAAAATCAGACACGCTGGTTATGATGGTTCAACATCTGTTGGGTAGAGTTAACCAACTAGATGCTCCTATGTTGAAACCACAGAAAAGGAGGTCCAAGCCAAAGGACTCCTCTTCTACACCATCTTCTTCCTCTCAGGCTGTTGTTTCAGATAAACCTGTTAGTTTACCATCTATTGATGAGACCAGGCCCAAAACCAAAAAGGTTTGGGTCTCTAAAACTAACTGATTGTTTTATTGCAGGTTTCTTCAACATGCCAAAGTAGCATCTGGTATGTAGACAGTGGGGGATCTATGCACATGACTGGGAACAGCTCTCTTCTTCATGACTACTCTCAAGAAAGAAGGGATTTGTTTCTTTTGGCAATGATGCTAGGGTTACATCATTGGTAAGGGTTTGTCTCTAATGGAGAAATCAAATTTGATGATGTTAATCATGTGGAAAATCTCAAGTACAATCTCTTGAGTGTCAGTCAAATGTGTGATAAAGGCCATGTTGCTCTTTTCACCAGTCAAAACTGTAGGATTCTGTCATCCAAAGTTTTGCACTTGATTGACAAGGTGTTGGATGATCACACTCTCCTGAGAGCCAACAGGACAGGAAGAGTGTATGCCTTAGATCTTTCCAAGAAAATAGATCTCAAAGGCAATCCTTGCCTATTTTCCAAAGCCTCTTCTCAAGAATCTAAACTGTGGCACAGAAGGCTTGGTCATGTTAATCTCAAAAACATGAATCAGCTTACCCACAATAGTTTAGTCAGAGGCTTACCAATTAAGGAGTTCACTGTGATGAAACCTGCACTGCTTGTTTAAAAGGAAAACAGCACAAAGTCTCGTTCCTTCCTATTGAAGTGCCTAAGTCCCTGCCTGCTTGCAATTACTGCATATGGATCTATTTGGTCCTGTGAGAGTAATGAGCATGGCAAAGAAGAAATACTGTCTGGTAATTGTGATGATTACTCCAGATTGTGTGGACTTTCTTTCTACATTCAAAGAATGAGGTTGCTCAGAAGATTATTCACTGTGTGTTGTATATTGAGAAGCAGTATTCTCTTCCAGTCAAGTGTATTAGGAGTGACAATGGGACTGAATTCAGAAATCATACACTTGATGACTTCTATCTTTCAAAGGGATCAAAAGGCAGTTTAGCATCCCCAAGGACTCCAGAACAAAATGGAGTAGTGGAGAGAAAGAACAGGACCCTCATTAAAGCTGCAAGGTCCATGCTGGCTGACTCAGGTTTGCCACTGACCTTTTGGGTTGAAGCTGTCAACACAGCTTGCTATGTGCAAAATAGAGTTTAGTAAATCAGAGGTTGATGAGACTCCATATGAAGTTCTCCATCATTTGGCTCCTCTGATTTCATTTTTCAAAGCATTTGGGTGTCCCTGTTTTATTCTCAACACAAAGGATCAACTCCATAAATTTGATCCTAAGGTGGATGCAGGGTATTTTGTTGGTTATTCATCTACTTGCAAGGCATACAGAGTCTTCAACTGCAGAACAAAGATGGTTGAAGAAACTCTACATGTTAAGTTCAATGAATCTCCAAAGGACAAGATTCCACAAAGCCCTATGGAGTTATTTGATTTGGACATACTGCAATATGTTCCTTATCAAACTCCTGCTATTGCTCCTGTCAACAGTTCACCACCTGGTGGTACTGATGATGATGATGATGATTGCAGTACTCACCTCTTCAGCTTTAGTGATCAGCTGCCTGATTCAGCTATACCTGATGTTCCTGTAGCTCCAGTAGCACCATCCACAACAATGCTGATGAGATCTCTTCGAATTCAACTTCCTTTGAATTACCATCCACTGATTGGTTTCAAGGAAATGAGTCACCATCACCATCTGTTACTGCTGAGCCTGCTACAAACACTTGCACAGATCTCATTGTGTATCAGATCTGAAGAATCACCCTATGTCTCAAATCATTGGTGATATCACTGCTGGAGTATCAACAAGAAGTCAATTGTCAAATTTCTGCTTCTATGCTCTCTTCATCAGTCAGCAAGAGCCAAAGAATTATCACACTGCTTTAAAGGACAATGGATGGGTTGATGCCATGCAGCTTGAGCTTCTTCAGTTCAAGAAACAGCAAGTGTGGGAACTGGTTCCTCTTACCTCCAGGTAAGTGTGCAATAGGCACTAAATGGGTGTTTAGGACAAAACTGATGAAAAGGGCTTATTGTTAAGAACAAGGCCAGACTGGTTGTTCAGGGGTTTGCACAAGAAGAAGGTATTGATTATGATGAAACCTTTGCCCCTGTAGCCAGACTGGAAGCAATTCGATTGTTTTTAGCTTATGCTGCTTATCAAAACCTTAAAGTTTTTCAAATGGATGTCAAAAGTGCATTTTTGTATGGAAAAATTAAAGAAGAGGTTTATGTATGTCAACCTCCAGGCTTTGAGGACAATAAACATCCTAATTGGGTGTATAAGCTTGATAAGGCTCTTTATGGGTAAAACAAGCTCCTAGAGCTTGGTATGAGACATTATCAAACTTTCTTCTGGAAAATAATTTCACTAGAGGCTCCATAGATAAACTTTATTCATTAAGAAAGCTGGGCAGCATAATCTACTTGTTCAAATTTATGTAGATGATATCATTTTTGCATCCTCTGATCCAAAGTTGTGTGATGCCTTTACAAAGTGATGCAACAGAAGTTTGAAATGAGTGCCATGGGAGAATTACAGTTCTTTCTGGGGTTGCAAATCAAACAAAAGGCTGATGGAATTTTCATTCATCAGTCCAAATACACAAAAGATCTTTTGCAAAAGTTTGATTTACAAAACTGTAAGCCTTGTTCTACCCCCATGTGCAGCACCACACAACTGGATACAGATCAGAAAGGTAAAGTGGGTTGATGAAACACTTTACAGATGTATGATTGGGTCCTTGATGTATTTAACAGCTTCTAGACCAGATATTATGTTTGCTACATGTGTTTGTGCTAGATTTCAGGCTGCACCTAAAGAGTCTCATCTGATTGCAGTCAAGAGGATCTTTAGATATCTGCAAGGCACTCCATCTCTAGGTTTATGGTATTCTACTGGACATTCTGGTAAATTAGTTGCTTTTTCTGACAGTGACTATGCAGGGTGTAAGTTGACCAGAAATCAACTTCTGGTGGATGTCATTCCTAGGCAACTGCTTGATTTCTGGCAGAGCAAGAAACAGACCTCAGTTGCTACATCAACTGCTGAAGCAGAGTACATTGCTGCTGCAAGCTGCACCTCTCAGGTACTCTGGCTTCAGAACCAACTTCTGGATTATGGCATTACAGAGACTAAGACTCCATTGTTAATGGATAGTGCTTCAGCTCTGTGTATTGTCAAAATCCAGTCCAGCACTCTAGGACCAAACATATAGAGATCAGACATCATTTTATAAGGGATTGTTTTGAAAAAGGTCTGATTGATCCTAAGTTTTGCCCAGTGCTGATGAGCTTGCAGACATTTTTACTAAGCCTTTGGATAGTTCAACTTTCCAAACCTGGTGTTAAGGCTTGGTATGCTGCAGCTAGAATAAGTGACAACTACTGATGATTTCAGTAGTAATTACTGGTGATCATTAGTCCGTCACATATAAGTACCGATGAGTCCTTTCCCTTCAGTAGTTTTATAACTACTGATGGCTAAAGTCTCATAAGTACTGAAGTACGTCTTATCTGTTCCAAACTACTGATGTAGTTAAAACTACTGATGTAGTTACAACTACTGAAATCAGTATAAACAGATAAGTACTGATGTCCCATGAAAAACTGAAATCCGCCAAAAAGGCTGATGAATGTGTTGAGGACAGTATGACACAGCTGAAAAGCTAAGAATGACGAAAACAGCTGATGAGAAATTTCTCTTCAGTCGTTTGTACTACTGCTGTTTCATTCTTAACACTGAAGCAATACCATGTCTTCAGTAGTTTTTATAACTACTGATGACTAATACCAGTTTTCAGTTGTTTACAACAGCTGATGACTAAACCACTGTCTTCAGTAGTTTCCAACTACTATGACAAACAACAAGTCCTCAGTTGTTTCAATCATCTGAAGTTAAAACCACGGTCTTCAGTAGTTTTCTAACTTCTGATGCCTAACACCACGACTTCAGCTGTTTCAAACGTCTGAAAGGATAATACCATGTCAACGGTCGTTTAAAACTACTGATGACTAACACCACATCCTTCAGTCGTTTTCTTACCCGTACCCTATAAATCCCTGACTAAGCCCTCATGCTTCATCTTCTTCAAACCTAACGTTCCTCTCCAAAACTTCCCTCTTCTCAATGGCGTCCATGCAAATTAAACCGCGACACAACTGTGTTGCCTACCTTACTAAATCGCCTATCTGGACTAAGTTCGATACTGCTATCGATCTTATGGTTCAGTCCCAATACATACGGCATTTCTTCTAAATCCCATACTACATGCCGAATCCCTTCAACAATTTTGGATGAACGTTACTATTACCACTGGGGAGAACAACACACCATCCTCCAGTCGGTCGTCAATAACAAAGAAGTAGTCATCACTCCTGTAGTTATCCGCAAATTCTTCATCTGATGATGCTATCTCTCCTGCTGGATATCCGAAGGGCACCACAGATCTATCCTTTGCCCAACATGGATATCAAGGCATCTCAGTGCCTCCACTATCCTGAAGAAACACTTTAATGACGCTGAGCGCCTAATTTTTCACATGGTGAATGTATGTTTGGCTCCTAAGACGTCTTCTTGGGATCAAATGTCGACAAAATGGCAGCAGGTAATGTATTCTATTCTTGAGCAACAACCGCTAAACTTTTCAGAAATAATATTTTCGGAGCTCAAGGACATGGCTCAAAAACTAACTGCCAACCGTGGATACTATATCCACGGTTCATAATGGCATCATTACAAACCAGCTTAATGCTGAGGGACTTGTTGGCTTGGAGTCCCTGCTACGGCTGTTCTGCCGGAAGTATACTCCCGGCACAACTCTGACCAGACACTAAAAATGGCTGCCAAGCTGCGAAAACCCACGTAGCTGGAACCCACAGCCACCACCTCCAAATCAAAAGTCCCCACCAAACCCACCAAAAAGAAACCAAAACGGTACTACTCAGGAATTGAGTCCCCTGAGATGCCCCTGCAACACAAACGCAGGATATATCCACTAGTCCAAACCCCCTAGTGGATACAATGACTCTTCCAGCCATAGCCGCTCAGGCTTCCTCTCAACAGGAGCCTGCAGCAACCACACAAGGGGTACCTACATATCTGGGATCTTCCTCACTTGAGGGGATGCCATTGAAGAGCACCAACCTCCCCAGGTGCACACTGCTTCTATCCTTCACCCCAAACAACCACCCCTCACAGCCCAACTTTAATAGTCGCACAAGTGCTGACTCACTGCACTCCTCACCCCCTCCCCAGAAACCACTTACTACTGGGAACACCTCTACAATTGAGGGGGAGGACACAGTGCACTTGAGAACCCCACAGCACAGGGGTTTACCACTTCTATCTCCTGGTGTAGACAGGAGCTTAGAATATCTAGTGAGGCTGCACCTCCTCTGACTCAGCACATGATCAGAATCAGGCTGGAAACATTGCTAAGACCTCACTAGAGGCAACAGCTGATGATGGACACTGTCCTGAGGCTGGAAGTCCCCAGTACCAAGCACAAGGGGCACATGCACACATGGTCTAACACCCAGTGCATGTAAATCCTGCTCTAAGCAGAGGTCAGATGATTCAGCTTCGCTGATGATGACCTGGGCTTTTTCTATGATGTTCTTGCCCAGAACACAATCCTTAAAGAGAAAGTCAGTAGGCTGCAAAACCTACTTGATCAACTCTCACAAGGAGAAAGACCATCTCATCTACCCACCCACAGATGGCACCTTCCCTTGAAGGTTCCCAAACACTAAGCCACTCCAACTCAACCACCTGCCTCTGCTTCAGGCCCTATTTCTCAGGAACAGAACCTCCTGAGCAAATAGGTGCTTACTTCAAAATCCCTCCCTCTCATCACACCCATAATCACTGATATTGTGACTAAAGCCATTGATGAGAGGCTTTCCTCAACTTTACAACCCTTGATTGATGTTGTTGTGCAAAAGACACTTTCTGCGGTACAAACCCCTTCCTCCAATGCATCCAAAAAGGGGAGAGTACTGCAGTGAAAGACAAGAAGAGGAAAAGATCCGAGGAAAAGAAGGAAGCGAAGCAAGCCCAAGAGGAGGAGAAAGAACAGCAACCACTGCTCACCTACAAGCGAAAGAAAGGTGCTGATGATCATATTGCTGAAATAAGCCTTGGAGCTACTGATAAAAGAGGCTGATGCCGAACACAGCAGATCAATGGACAACATCATTATCAGTTGTTTAGGCAAGGCCATGACACCAATAAACTTGACTCTGAGATTCGACGATTAGAGATTGAAGAAATCCAGAATAGATGGGCAAGTTATGAAGTGTTAGAAAGAGAAAGGCTTGAGATCATGATTAGATTTATTGCAAAATATCTTGGAAGATCAATGATCGAAATCAAAGCTTGGTCCAGGGACAGTATCTTGGCAATCACCACCAAGATCTGTTCGTCGAAGCATATACTAAGGGCTTGTTATTGAAGCTTTGAATGAAGCGGGTGCTGGGAGCAGGACTGAGCTAGCCAAGCAATCAAAAGCCACACTCACCTCAAGAATGCTAGAACAGCCTGTCAACATTCCCACACCAAAACCACCCAAATCACAACCCACCAAACCCTCCCTTACCCTCAAAACCCATAGCCGATGATATACCCTTGAAGAAGAAGAGAAGGGTATTGAGGCTAGAAGATGATGAAGAAGATGATGAAGATAGGCTGCCACTCTCAGCTGTGATTCAGTTGCTAAGCCACAATCACTCCTCAGCAATTACTCCTGAAGTCCAAAGAAAAATGGTTAAAGTGAAGCTAGAAGAAGAAGAGCTTCATAAACAGCATGATGAGGAATTGCTGAAGAGAGTTGACAAAGCTTATGCAGCCACATCTTCTATCATCAATATGAAGAAGCAAGCCCTCAGACTTTACACTCTCAGACATACCTTTCAATATCAAAAGGAAAGAGTGAGGTTGGCCTGATCCCAGGGTCTCTCACAGAATTCATAAGAAAAACATACCTCAGAGATACATTGGCCAGGTGAAAAAGATCGTAGATGAAGTGATCTCTCTGGTCTTTGTAGTTTCACCCTGGGAAATCCTAGAAGACTTCAAGAAAGCCTACAAAGCTAATCTAACCCCTCAGAAGATGTTGGAAAACAAAATAGTGAAAAAGGGGTTAGTTTACAAGAGGCTTGAGGAAGTCAGGAAAAATGAGCTCCGGTTGTTCCTAGAGGGTAATCACCCGGATGAGTTTGCTTACAGAATAACAACAACTGTGGAGCTAAAGAATGGGAAACAGGCCAAATACCTGTCTGAGTATTATGGGCCTGAATCATTTTGAAGGAGGTCTGAAGAGCTAACCATGGAGGAACAAATCACCTTCCTTGAGGCCTACACAAGAGAGTCGTACAGACTCATTATGGGGAAGTAAATCTCATGAATGGGATAACAACTCTGTGTCCAGTTCCCCAAAACAGAGTTCCCATTCATACCCTGCCAAACAAATATCTGAGATTTCTTCCAGGCCAGAGCTTACATGGGTCATCTTCTCTACTGATCAAGAAGGAAAAAGACCAACATTTTGCCAACAATAAGTGGGATAATAAATAATTAGAGGTTTTGGCTGCATTGGTTCAGGGGGAGTTGTTGGACCAAAAAACCAATGAGCCAAGATCAAAAACCTCTAAGTCCCACATGGTATCACAACAACTGCTGAAAGCCTCATCAGCAGTTTGACAAGTGCTGAAGACTTCAACAGCTGAAGATCAAGTGCTGAAGACTTCAACTGCTGAAGAACTAAAGTGCTGAAGTACAACAGCTGAAGAACACAAGTGCTGAAGCTGAAAGACCAAAGTACTGAAGTACAACAGCTGAAGAGTTTACAAGTGCTGAAGATCAACAACTGATGTACAAAGTCTGAAGACAAAAACTGAAGACATCAGCTGATGATATCTACTGAAGTCATCAGCTGATGAAACATCTGAAGGTCAAAGTCTGAAGATCAAGTACTGAAGCGTCAGTAGTTTGTCACAACTGCTGAGAGAGTACTTCTTCAGTAGTGTGATATCAGTAGTTTTATATTTCTAGTTTCAGTAGTTTTGTAAAACGACTGAAGAGCTTGTTCTTCGGTCGTAGTAGTTTCAGTAGTTTCTAATCAGTAGTTTTATATTCTGTACTTAACACTCTGATATGTTCTCAGTAGTTGTGAACATTTCAGTAGTTTGTTAAGAGTTAGTTATTTTTGTATTAGATCTGCCTGTTGTCACTTTCCCGTGATAACAGCAGCGATTGCACTCTATATAAGGAGTGTCACCTATTGTAATACGGGGGATGAATGAATGAATGAATGATTTGATTAGAAACATTCCATATCTATAAACATTCCTTGAATCAGAAATATATTCTCTCGCTATAACCGTATGTGCTCTTATGCATACAAGCATCGACTTCTTGCTACAATTTGTCTAATTCCTATTCTTATTCCGCTGCCTTGAACTCTAATACATCAAACTTGTGATCGCTGATCCTGTCAAAGAGGAAGAAGAAGAGCCTGTGCCAGAGGCAGTGCGAGGATGTAACTACGGGGCATTTATGAGATGCAAGCCCCCTACTTTTGATGGAAACGGCACCGCTGCAGCTGCTCACCGGTGGGTGAGCGAAATGGAAGTTGTTCTTGATATCAGCGAGTGCCGAGAGGACCAAAAGGTGAAGTTTGCTACCCACTCTTTTGTGGATTCAGCTCTGTGCTGGTGGGACAACATTGTCCAAGCTGAGGGTAGTAGGGCCATTGGGAAAATGAAATGGCCTGAGCTGAGAAGGTTGGTGATTGAGGAATTTTGTCCTCATCGGGAAATGGATAAGTTGGAAAGGGAGTTTTTGCAGTTGGAGGCTGGAACCATGACACACCAGCAGTATACCACCAAGTTTAATGAAATGGCACGGCTTGTGCCTGATCAGGTGACGCCTCTGTCTCGGAAAATCAAGAGGTACATTCAGGGTTTACCGGTGGATGTTCGCCGGCATATGATCGCCACCCGGCCAAGCACATTTAGGTCGGCGGTTGATTTGGCAGGGAGGCTGTATGACGAGCGGGAGGTGGTGGTGGACTGATGAAGCAAGTAAGAGGGTGGTGGTGATCGGAACTGGAACGGGAAACAGTTTGGTCGGAGTGATGCCTCGATGGGTAACAAAAAGGCACGGGTGGATGAACGCCGTGTGGTCACACCAAGTGCGGGGTCGAAAAGGTGTGGCAAGTGTGGAAGGGAGCACAGCGGGGAATGTAGGTTTGGGTCAAACTTGTGCTTCAAGTATGGGAAGACAGGGCATATGGCGAAGGATTGCCTGTCGGGCAAATGTTTTAACTATGGGGAAACTGGTCATATGAGCAGAGATTGTAAGAAGTCGAGGACTGAGGGTTTAGGGGTGAAGAAGACGGGAAGTGATGGACCGAGGGCGAGCGCCAGGGCGTTCACCATGACACAGGAGGAGGCTAGGACGGACCCTGACGTTGTGCCCGGTACGTTTCTAGTGAACCAAACTTTAGCTTCTGTGTTATTTGATTCTGGTGCTAGTAGGAGTTTTATTTCTGCTGCTTTCTGTGCTAAGCTGTCTGTTAGTAGCAGACGTGTTGATGCGCCCTTTGATGTAGAAACTGCCATAGGTAAGTCTACCAGGATTTCTGAGATGATAGAGAATTGTGATTGGAACTTGAGGGTCATAAGTTCCTGTTAGACCGTTCGTGATGACCCTGGGTGGTTTTGATTTGGTTCTTGGGATGGATTGGTTGGCGGACTTCGAGGCGAACATTGTGTGTCGCAAGAAAATGGTTCGGTTGACAGCGCCTGACGGAAGTTCGGTAACGGTTTATGGTGATCGAGTTACTACAATCCCGAAGGTGATCTCAATGGCGGTGGCGGGAAAGTGTCTGAGGCGTGGATGTAGTGCTTACTTGGCCTATGTAAAAGATGTGGACACACCAACACCACAACTAGCCGATGTACCGGTTGTGTGTGACTTTCCAGACGTGTTCCCAGAAGACTTATCAGGAGTGCCACCTGACAGAGAGATTGAATTTCAGATTGATCTGATACCGGGTGCCCAACCTGTTGCCAAGGCACCATATCGGTTGGCTCCAACCGAGATGAAAGAGTTGATGGAGCAGTTGCTAGAGCTGCTTGATAAGGGGTTCATTGACCGAGTATCTCTCCTTGGGGTGCTCCGGTCCTATTTGTAAAGAAGAAGGATGGTAGTATGAGGATGTGCATTGACTACCACGAACTGAACAAGTTGACAGTGAAGAACCGCTACCCCTTACCGAGGATAGATGATTTGTTCGACCAGCTTCAGGGTGCTAGTTGGTTCTCGAGGATAGATCTTCGATCGGGTTATCATCAGTTGAAGGTGAAGGAGCAAGATATCCCTAAAACAGCTTTCCGTACGCGCTATGGTCATTACGAATTTCTGGTCATGTCTTTTGGTTTGACCAACGCGCCAGCTGCTTTTATGGATCTGATGAACCGTGTGTGTCGGCCTATGTTGGATAAATCAGTGATTGTGTTTATTGATGATATCCTGATTTATTCGAAGAGCGAGATTGAGCATGCCGGTCACATTCGAGAGGTTCTAGAGACGTTGAGAAGGGAGAAACTGTATGCTAAATTCTCCAAGTGCGCGTTCTGGTTGCGCGAAGTTCAGTTTTTGGGTCATGTGGTGAATCCTGACGGGATTATGGTTGACCCGGCGAAGGTGGAGGCGGTTATGCAATGGAAGTCACCAAAGACGCCATCCGAGATCCGTAGTTTCTTGGGCTTGGCGGGCTACTATAGAAGATTCATCCAAGACTTCTCTAAGATTGCTTCTCCACTAACTAAGTTGACCCGAAAGGATGTGAAGTTTGTATGGGGTCAAGCTTAAGAGAAGGCGTTTGAAGAGCTGAAAGCAAGACTGACTCAAGCTCCTGTTCTGTCATTACCCGATGGAAGCGAAGATCTGGTGGTTTATTCTGATGCTTCCTACTCAGGATTGGGGTGTGTGTTATGCAGAGAGGGAAGGTTATAGCCTATGCATCCCGACAATTGAAATTCCATGAGGTTAATTATCCCACTCATGACTTGGAGCTAGCAGCCGTGGTCTTTGCACTAAAGATTGGAGGCACTATCTCTACGGGATGAAGTGCACCATATTCACCGATCATAAGAGCTTGAAGTACTTCTTCGAGCAAAAGGATCTGAACATGAGGCAGAGGAGATGGTTGGAACTTATAAAGGATTATGATTGCGAGATCCATTACATCCAGGCAAAGCTAATGTGGTGGCGGATGCCCTTAGCCGGAAGGAAAGCCCGAACCGATTCGGGTGAAAGCTTATCAATTAATCATGACCTCCGATGTGATGAAGCAAGTTAAGGAGTTTCAAGATGAGGCATTGAAGGAAGATCACCTAACTCGAAAAGAATGAGAGGTCTGGTTGGGGAATGGGTGAAAACACACTCGGTGTTAGAACTCGATTCGGTCGTGTGTGGATTCCTCGTTTTGGGGATCTACGGGTGAAGATAATGATGAAGCCCACAAGACTCGATACTCCATTCATCCTGGTGCCACGAAATGTACCATGACATGAAGAAAGATTATTGGTGGCCGAGTATGAAGCGTGACGTGGTGGAGTATGTGAGTAAGTGCCTTACTTGCTTACAGGTGAAGGCAGAGCATCAAAAGCTGTATGGGAAGATACAACCTTTGGATATACCGGAATGGAAATAGGAGCACATCACCATGGACTTCATTACGAAGCTGCCACGTACCCCGAAAGGGTATGATGCCATATGGGGATAGTTGATCGTCTGACGAAGAGCGCTCATTTTCTACCGATCCACGAGACGTATTCATCTGAGAGGTTGGCTGATCTATTCATCAAGGAAATTGTAGCTCGTCATGGTGTGCCGGTGTCTATTGTGTCTGATCGTGACACTCGGTTTACATCTAAATTTTGGAAGAAATTCCACGACGCTATGGGGACGAGGTTACATATTAGCACGGCTTATCATCCCCAGACTGATGGTCAGTCAGAAAGGACCATTCAGACACTGGAAGACATGCTCCGGGCGGTGTGATCGATTTTTGTGGAAGTTGGGATGACCACTTACCGTTAGCCGAATTCTCATACAACAACAGCTATCATGCCAGTATTGGTATGCCACCATATGAGATGCTATACCGTAGGAGATGCAGAACACCCGTTTGTTAGGGTGACATTGGTCAGAAGGAATTGGGGAGCGTCGAGGTAATCGAGGCTACGACAGAGAAGCTTGAAAAGATTAAAGCCTTTATGAAGGCAGCCAAAGATAGACAGAAGTCGTATGCCGATAAGCGACGTAGGCCAATTGAGTTCTAGGTGGGTGACCGGGTTATGTTGAAGGTCTCACCTTGGAAGGGTATTATCAGATTCAGAAGCGGGGCAAGTTGAGCCCAAGATATATAGGCCCTTTCCGAATCATTGCTCGAGTAGGGGAGGTGGCCTATAGATTGGAGTTGCCAGATGAGTTAAGTGGGATTCACCCGACATTCCATGTATCTCATCTAAGGAAGTGCTTAGTAGATGAAGATATGATTGTCCCATTGGAAGATATCGAAGTAGATGAACAGCTCAATTATGTGGAGCAACCAGTGGCAATCATCGACCGAAAGGAGAAAAGGCTAAGGAATAAAGTGGTTCCTCTTGTGCGTGTACAGTGGAAGCACAGGAAGGGATCTAAGTCAACGTGGGAGACTGAAGAAGAAATGAGAGAGCATTATCCACGTTTGTTCGACGAATAACAGGTTTCGGGGACGAAACCTATTTAAGGGGGGTGGACTTGTAACACCCGAATATTTATTATTTTGAAGCCGGTGAAGAAAGAAAAGAAAATAAAGTCCAAAGTCGAGGGACCAAACTCGCCCACGAAAGAAAGTCGGGTGAGGGGAGTATATAAGGGAGAGGGCAGCCCTTACCCTCTCCCCCACACTCACAAATCAGCCAAAGAAAGGGGAGAAGAGAGAAAGAAGAGAAAAAGAGGAAAAGTGTTGGTTCGGGTCGCCAAAATCGTCGTGAAGCAAGCCAATCGAAGCTCTTGTCATTGTGCACGTTTAGGTGAGTTCTAGGACCCCTCTTTTACATGTTTTTGAATGATTTTGGGGCTGGAACACATCTGAAAACCCTTTTTCGTGTTTTTGGGTGAAAACCCGTATGTATGCGTGTGTGTATGTGTAGGACCCGTTTGGGGCTTGATTTCTTGCTTGGTTGTGCTTGAATAATGTTATGGCATGCATCCCTAAGGTTTAGGATGGTCGATTTAGGCTTAAAATGGGTTTAGATGAGTTTGGAGGCCGAAAACCCTCGGCTGCAGTCGGGTTGAACTGCATTCTGCATCAGTTAGGGCTAGGCGACCGACTGGAGGCCGAATGGAGGCCATACGGCCGATTAGGGTGCGATTGGGGGTCCATTCGCACGATTGGGGTTCATTCGCACGATTGAAGGGCCAGTCGCATGGGGGTCATGCGACTGAAGGTCCATTCGCACGACTGGATGTTCATTCGCATAGGTGTTCATCCGTATTAGTTCATTCGCATGATGTTCAGTCGCATGGAGGCAATGCGACTGAAGGGTGTCCATACGCCCGAATAGGGCTGTTGAACCCGAGGAAGGTGTAGATTGACTTCTGACTTTCGGGGGAAAGTGCAGATGTAAGTTCTGACGTAAAGGTTCCCATAAGAGCTTTATTTTAAGATGACGATCGAGGTCTTAGAAAGCATGTTGGGCATGATGAGGGTGATGATGTTGTATGTTATGTATGTATGATGTTGCCCTGTATGACGTGATGTTGATGTATGTTAATGTTCCCTTAACATGATGTTTACTATCTTTCCTATGGCTCTACCTATTATGATGATTAAACGAAGTATTATGTAACGTAAAGTGAAAGATAAGGAAAGAGGAACATGATGAATGAATGCATGTATTAATGAACGAATGAAACGTCTTGCACACATCGGATAACGGGTCCTTCTTGGTGATTGACCCTGAATGTAGAACCTCTACTGCTCACCCCTAGTACTGTGGCATACGTTTAGTTGTTCATTTGTTGACTTCGGCCCAGTAGCTAAGACTGATGGTTACTCCTAGTACCGTGGCATACGTTTAGCTGTTCATTTGTTGACTTCAGCCCGGTAGCTACGACTAACCGGGGTAGCACATGGTATTGGTAAGGATGATGTCCGATGCGCAAGTAAAGTAATGAAAGAACGAATGAACGAATGAAGAAGATAATAATGATGTTATCTATGTGTACGTACGATGTGTGATCATGTATAAGTAACGAACGGTTTTATATGAAAGTAAAGTGTGTTTTATTTATAAAACTAGAACTCACTCAGCAACGCTGACTTTGATGTGTTTCCAGTTGGCAGGTAATGATTGCTGAGGATGGCACGGGCGACTACTCAGCTCTTTTGGGGATGGCATTCTTTTGATTAATGTTTTTGCATTGTAATGCGAACAAACTATTTTTGTAATGAATGTTGTATTAGTTTGCAAAAGCATTTACATGGAAATGGAAGTTTGTTTTAGTTTTCCGCTGCGATTTATTAAATACAAATGTAATTATATGTTTTATGTGCGATGAGAACCCAGCTGTAAGCGTCCCGGGAACGGGGCCCTACAGTTTGACCAGTCGGCACATTTTATACCCATACGTGACCCTTACAAGACATCAAAGTTAGCTCGTATATACGTTGATGAGATTGTAAGTCGTCATGGGGTACCTCTGCACATCATATCCGACCGAGATACTCGTTTCACTTCACATTTTTGGTCGTCTATGCAAGAACTCTTGGGTACACAATTAGATCTAAGCACGGCTTACCATCCTCAAACTGATGGTCAAACCGAGCGAACGATCCAAACTTTGGAGGATTTGCTACGTCTCTGTGTTCTTGACTTTGGTGGCGATTGGGATACGCATCTACCGCTCGCGGAATTTTCGTATAACAATAGTTACCACTCGAGTATCAAGATGGCACCGTTTGAAGCACTTTATGGTCGAAAATGTCGTTCACCGATCTGTTGGACCGACATTGGTGAAAACTTCATCACTGGTCCCGAACTTATACAAGAGACGACCGATAAAGTTTCTATTATTCGCAAGAACCTTGAAGTGGCGAGAAGTCGTCAAAAGAGTTATGCTGACAAGCAACGTAAGCCATTGGAATTCCAAGTTGGGGAGATGGTTCTTCTCAAGGTTTCACCGTGGAAAGGTGTGGTTCGCTTTGGAAAGAAGGTCAAACTGGCTCCAAGATTTGTAGGACCTTTCAAAATCCTGAAAAGGATTGGGAAAGTGGCTTATAAACTAGAGTTACCTTCTGACCTTAGTGGAATTCATCCTGTGTTTCACGTCTCAAATTTGAGAAAGTGTTTGGCCGACGATAGTCTGTATGTTCCGCTGGAAGACATTCAGATTGACGAGTCATTACATTTTATCGAGAAACCTGTAGAGATCATGGATCGTATAATGAAGAAGACTAGAACCACAACAACCCCAATCATCAAGGTTCGTTGGGAAAATAAACGTGGTGCTGAATTTACTTGGGAACGTGAGGAGCACATGAAGAAGAGATACCCATTCTTATTTGTATAGTTTCATTTCTTTTAATTTCGGGATGAAATTCTTTTAAGTTGGGGAGACTGTAACATCTCGAATTTTTGTTACTAAACGTTAACTTCGTTTATTCTTATAAGGGTCATTATTGACAATTATGAAACTCATGTGTTATTTATGCTTATTCTCTTTGGTTATTAATGTAAGAAAGTTAAAAATAAAAATACCAAATAATATTATGTTAATATTAATAATAGTAATAATGATACAAGTCATAATTATAATAATAATAATAATTATGATAATAATAATAATAATAATAATAATTATATTAATAATAATAATAATAATAATAATAATTATAATAATAATAATAATAATAATAATAATAAGTCATAAAATATTTAAAACTTAAAGATTAATTTAAGTCCAGGGGTTATTTGGCTAATTTTGAAAGTTAAAATCTAAGTTCAAACATAAAATGATAACTACTCTAAACTTGAGGGGGCCAATGTGTAATTGAAATCTAAAATCTCTTTCTCACTTCGCAAATCCGGTGGTTTTCCGGCCACCGTCGGCCGACCACCGGCGAGGTCTAAATCAACCGTTTTGTTGATCCGAATCCATGCGAACCGTTCCGAACTCGTTCGCGACCTTAAATGCATGTACCCGTGCGATTAAAGCATTCGTTACAAGTCGAACCGCCGTGTAACCGGCGACTTTAATCATATGATCGTTCGAGTATTAACAAGTCATAACAATCAAATTAAACTCACATACATGATTGCCTAACTGTAACTAAACTCCTACACAAGCTAATTTCATTCGAACACAACCAAACAGCTCGAACAAGCACCACCTTCATCGCGAACTGCACCTCAGTCGAGCATCACCTTCTGCATACTTGGAACCGCAATTGATTAAGGGCTATCAATCACCGTCTCTCGTGGAAGCTCCCTGTGCAATTAATTGGGTTATTATCACCAATTGCAATCGAATCCAGTCGCGACATAGTCGCGGTTGTTCTTCGTTTGTTCTCCATTTGTTCTTCGTTTGCCAAACTTCATTCGGGTAATTAAGCATATCTACAAGATCGTTTTAACATGGGGAATAAAAGCCCCATGAATCTAACCTGTAATTGAATCGAATCGGGGTTCAATTGGGATCAAATCGTTCTAGGGTTCATATGGTTTCGGGTTTTCTTTTTAATGAGAATTTAAAGTTTAGAACCAAGCTTAGGACACGGCCACGGCCCTCAGCTTACTGGTTACATGCGCGCCCCATCAAACTAGAGGTCCTGGGTTCGAACCCGGGGCAACCTCACCCATTTTTTTTTGGCTTTCTAGCCTTTAAAAAATTATACAAAATTTCTAAAAATTATAAAAATCAGTTTTAAATATTTTGTTTATTTTAGAAGTTAACTAATTATTTTCTGTTAAATTAATTCTTTAAACACTTAAGCAATTTTTTTAAAAAAAATAAAAATGTTATATATAGTTTATTTTCATAAAAACAGTTTCAAATAGTTGAAATCACTAAATTGTTATTAGTCATTACGTTATTTTTAATTTTGGATCAATTATGTTAAATATAAATTATATTTACATTTTATAATTAAATCATTATCTAATCATTATAAAAATATTAGTAAAATTCTTTCATTATAATAAAATAGATATATTCATGGGTTCGACAATAACCATATTTATAAAACCCCAAATCCTTATTGAAACCCTAGTTCATGTTAACTCGTTAATCTTATTATTAACCTAAATCTTGTAATATTTATATATCTAGGTGCCTGTGACGTTTTATCTTGGAACGGCATATAATAATCTTATTGATCTTCGTTATATACTTATTTGACATGTGAGTTTTCCTTGCCCCTTTTTCATATTTTCACACTAATTTGGGGTGAAACATGATAGCTTATACATGATACACTTATACACATTTGAGATTTGTAAATCACATGCATTCAACTTATTATTTTGTCATGGTTATTGTGTATTGTAAGTGATTATATGAGATACATAGTTTGTTTACAATCATTAACTATTGCTAGCCTGGCGACGTCTTAGATCTTTGGGCCTGACAAGCCTATTTGGTGCTAAAGCCGAGGTATTGTCGGCTCCTGATGACGTATGCTTGTTCATCATGGGAACCAATACACTTAGCCAATCTTTTATACTTGTAATCAAGTCGAGGTTTGGTTGTAACGATATGTGTTCTATAACCTTACTTGTTTATGACCTATGACATGAATTGCTACTTGTAACCTTTTTCATATTATGTATGAAAACCTTGGAAACTCACCAACTATTTTTAGTTGACTCTTATTTTTATCATGTTTCAGGTCAACCTCAAGCTTAAAGTGATCTTTTTGAAGCATGCTATAATCTAGGACTTGGACCTAGTAAATAAAATAAAAAGTTTACTTTATGTTTTGTTGCGTTTGAACTTATTACTTGTATGGGACTTATGATTGTATTTCATTTCATTTCAAGACTTATGATATTAATACTTACATTTTAATATAGCGTTATATGGTTGTGAACAATCTTAACCCTCACATCTCGACGTTTCCGCCGTCAAGGTTGGGGTGTGACCGTTAAGAGATTTGGGTTAATGAGTTTAAGATTCAAGGAACAAAGTGACCCAGTTGGTTACAGTTGTAACACTTTGCCTTGGTCTTGTCAAACCCGAACTTGGTGGTAGTTGGGTTTTGAGGGAAGTGCCTTCCAGTTCTCTTAAAGAACTTCTTCGCTCTGTAAGTTAAAAGAGCCATCTGTTGGACAATGTCCACGTACTCTACATCATCTGGACTGAAACACTCAAGATCATCAAAGCAGTATTGAAAATCACCAGAGTGTCCACATCCTGAGACAAAGACACAACTTTCCTGAAAGGAATTGTGTTGAGCCTGTTGAGATCTTGGAGTCTCAGGAAAAGTGATGTAAGGTCCAAAAGAGCAGGATGGCTGCTGGTAAGTCAGGTAATGCTGAGGTTGTGAGGGTAATGAGCCTTCAGCAACCATTAAAGCGATGCTAGCAGGAAGACTAATGGGTCTGCTTGTTTGGTGGCCCTTCTTACTATCTATCTCCAGGCAATATCCATCAAGGATGCCATAGAGTTCAGTCATGGTGAGAGTGTTCAAGTTCTGTGTCCTCTTGATAGAGACATAGTAGAATGTCCACTCGTTTGGAAGAGCACTCATCAACTTTCTAGTAAGATCTCTAAGTTTGGGAGTGATCTTCACAGACTGAAGAGAAGAGATAAGATCCATGTACCTGAAGTACTGCTAGCTGAGAGTCTCTCCAGTAATATGAGTGAAGTTCTCAAACTGCTGCTTCAGCGAGTCCTTCTTTGAGTCATTGGAGCTTGAGTACATCTGAGCAAGCGCATCAAACAATTCTTTGGCAGTCGTGCAATGCTCGAATCCCACCATAATGGAGTTCAGTATTGCAGTCATGAGAATGGTCATGGCATTGCTGTCGATGTCCATCTTCTTTCTTTCTTCATCAGAGTAATCCTCCACAGCCTTTTCTATCATGACACCGTTTTGACCAGGTGATGCCACCTTTGGTTTATACGGGCCATTGACGATGAAGTTCCACATTTTGTTGTCTTGATATCTGATAAAGCCTTCCATTCTCCTGCTCCAAGACCTGAAATTTTCAGGAGTAATGATGGGAGCCTTTGTCATGGTTCCTATCTCTACCTCGGACTTGTTAAGGGCCATTAGAGTGAGTGGGTTGTAGGGAGGAGTGAAAAACAGGTTGATTTGAATGGTTAGATCACGCAATCAAGAGCCTGAGAAGCTATGATACTAATTGCAGGATTGATGTTTGTCACTAAACACTTATGTTTTTCTCTCAAACTCACCTAGAACAACACTCTAGTTAAGATAGAATCAGTAAGAGTTGATCACAATATAGAAAGTAATGAAGAATACAGAAAGTAATTTTCAAAGTACTTTTATATATTGTTTCTCAACTCAATATTACAAGAATCTTACAAGCTGTCTAGAATGAATTACAAAGAGAACCTATATATAATACTACCTATAACCGGATATACTTTGATACCAGCTGGGATCCTATAGCTAAAGTCTATACTACAAGACTAAAGTTTAAGGTATCTCGGATAAAGTCTTATCTAAGATTTGGTAGTCAGGACATGTCCCTGACTTACCTTTTGTCACCAACTAAAGTTGGTAACATGTACTATCATAAAAGATGAACAATGGAATAAAGTATGGTCAACAACTTGGTTCTTTAGGAAGAAGCCATGTTGTATCAGAAGTCTGCAGCGGAGTGTCAAAGACCATACTTGTGTCCACTGGTTCATAGCAGTGTCTTCCGAAGGTTAAATGGCTTCGGAAGAGTAATAACTTCTGAAGCCACTTATACTTCGGAAGAGACTGCTTCTTCTAAGGCTTGGAGACTTCTTCTTTTCAACATACTTCGGAAGTGGTCTTCAGCTTATTCTTCTAAGACTTGAACTTTGGAAGTATACATTTGACTTCGGAAGTAGAGTTCAGTCTTCGAAAGTTAATCTTTCACATTGTCTTCAGAAGAACTCAACAATCTTTGGAGGTTCCATGTTAAGCTTCGGAAGCCTTTGCCTGCAGCACCAAAATTATCTAAGTGGCTTAGTTTTGGTTGCATTAGCCTTCTTCTTGATCTAACATTAACGTCTGTGGTGACTGAAGTTATCAAGGCGGTACGGGAAAGGTAGAGACAAGAGAGGAATAGGTCCTCGGGAGGACAGGAGCAATCGGATACTGAAACAGTTCTCTCTGATGATGAGGAGGAGGAAGAAGATCCCGTGCAGGAGGTGACACGCAGCTGTAAGTATGGGGCGTTTCAACGATGCAAGCCCCCTACTTTTGATGGTAACGACACTGATGTTGCTGCTCACCAATGGGTGAGAGAAATGGAAGTTGTGTTAAACATCAGTGAGTGCTGGGAGGATCAGAAAGTAAAATTTGTTGCCCACTCTTTTGTGGACTCGGCTCTGTGCCGGTGGGACAATATAGTCCAAGCCGAGGGTAGCAGGGCTATTGGGAGAATGAGATGGTTGGACCTGAAGAAATTGGTGATTGAGAAGTTCAATCCTCACTGGGAGATGGACAAGGTTGAGAGGGAGTTCCTGCAGGTGGAGGCGGGAACCATGACAAATCAGCAGTACACCGCTAAATTCAATGAGATTGCATGTCTGGTGCCGGATCAGGTGACACCTCTGTCTCGAAAGATCAAGAGGTATATTCAGGGCTTGCCGGCGGATATTTGCAGGCACATGATCTCCGACCGGCCGAGCATGTTTAGGTCGGTGGTGGATTTGGCAAGAAGACTGTATGATGTGAGAATAGTGGTGGTGACTGAAGGTAATGAGAAGGGTGGTGATGATTGGAACTGGAATGGGAAGAGGTTTGGTCGGGGTGGTGCCTCGACGGGTAACAAGAAGACACGGGTGGACGATCGTCGTGTAGTCACACCGGGTGCGGGTTCGAAGAAGTGCGGTAGGTGTGGAAAAGAGCATAGTGGGAAGTGCAGGCTGGGGTCGAACGTGTGCTTCAAATGTGGGAAGGTGGGGCACATGGCAAGGGACTGTCGTACGGTCCAGTGCTTTAACTTTGGCATGGAGGGCCACGTAAGTAGGGATTGTAAGAAGCCGAGTGCTGAGGGTTCCGGGGTGAAGAAGACGAGAAGTGAAGGACCAAGGGTGAGTGCCAGGGCATTCACTATGACACAGGAGGATGCTAGAACAGACCCTGATGTTGTGTCCGGTACGTTTCTAGTGAACCCAACTTTAGCTTCTGTGTTATTTGATTCGGGTGTCAGTAAAAGTTTTATCTCTTCTGCTTTCTGTGCTAAGCTACCTCTTAGTAGTAGACATGTTGATGCGCCCTTTGATGTAGAAACTGCCATAGGTAAGTCTACCAGGATTTCCAAGGTGTTAGAGGGTTGTGATATGGAATTGGAAGGTCATAAGTTTCCTGTTAGACCGTTCGTGATGCCCTTAGGTGGTTTTGATTTGGTTCTTGGGATGGATTGGTTAGCGGACTTCGAGGCGAACATTGTGTGTCGCAAGAAGATAATTTGTCTGACAGCGCCTAAAGGGAGTTCGATAACGATTTATGGGGATCGGGTCATGATGATCCCGAAAGTAATCTCAATGGCGGTGGCGGGAAAGTGTATGAGGTGTGGATGTAGCACCTACTTGGCTTATGTAAAGGATGTGGATACGCCAACACCACAACTATCCGATGTACCGGTTGTATGTAGAGATGGGCAAAAAAACCGGTTCGGCAAAAAAAACCGGAACCGGTTTGAGGCCAAACTGGTTTGGCCCAAATCGGTTTGAAACCGCCCCGAACTGCCGGTCCTCATGCGGTTTACCCTTTCGAAACATAAAACCGGTTTCAAACCGAACCGGTTTCAAACCGGTACTTCAAACCAGTTTTAAACCCGGTTTTCAAACCGGTTACCATTGTATAACGGCTATATAGCCGTTTGTACCCATTTTTGACCTTTTTTATGTTTATTTTACCATTATACCCCCACTAGGTTAGTATATATATGTATTTGATGTTTTGGTTGAATCACAACAACTTCTAACACTCTCTACTCTCAAAAATCTCAAAGACGCTCTCCACAAATACTTTCGTTTTACACGCTCTCAAAAACGCTCACACAAAAATCTCTGAAATGGCTTCAACAAGTGCTCAATCATCCGTTGGTTGTGAAGCGTCTTCAAGCAACGTGGTGATAGCAATCCTTCCTACGAATAGGAACCTCGAAGTATGGTGCAATTACGATTTATGTCAAATGGCTAGGGGTCCAAACAAGGCTCGTTGCAAGTTTTGTCATAAGTTTTTCAAAAAAGATGTGAAAAAGATGCAAACACAACGTTGAAAAACCATATTGTAAATAAATATTGTAAAGCGTTAAAAGGTGAACCTTCTCAAGGTCAAGCTTCGATGACAAACGAAGGAAATATTTGGGCTTATAACGTTGATGCGGTTCGGGAGCAAATTGTGCGATTTGTAATTCAAGAAAGCTTGCCATTCAAACATTTCGACAACGAACGTTTGACTCGACTCATTCAACGAACTCTCCAACCACGTTACACCAATGTAAGTCGTGCTACTCTTCGAAAAGATTGTTTAAAAATGTGGAAAAAAACTAAAAATGAATTAATATCTTAGTTTGAAAATTTACAAACCGGTGTTAACTTAACTAGTGATGTTTGGTCGACACCTCACGGTTCACCAGACTCGTACATTTGTGCCACCGCCCATTGGGTTGAATCCGATTCGTGGCAAATGATGAAACGTACGATTGTGTTTGAATGTTTGATTATCCTCACACTGGCCAAAACATTTTTCATCTTATTGATAAAGTTATTCAAACGTATAAATTAGAAAACAAAATATTTTATATATCTTTTGATAATGCGTCAAACAACACTTTGCGATAGATCATTTGAAATTAAAATATAAACCAATATGTGAGGGTGTGTTTTTTCGTAGTCGATGTGTTGTGCACATCATAAACTTAGCCGTTTAAGAAGGTTTAAAAACGATTGAAACAGTTAAAGATTGTTTTAAAAGAATGTTACGTGATATTTTTAGTAATAACCAAAGATATACTAAATATCGCAAGTTTGTAAAGACGCAAATACCAAATGTTTAGGTCCGAATTGGGACGTACCAACACGATGGAATTCCACATGTTACATGTTTGAAAAGGCTATTGAACAAAAAGAAAGTTTAATAGCCTTTCATAATAGTTTGGTAAGTCGGGGAAAGGCAAATTCTTACCATCCATCGGGTTGGGCCATCATCGAAGAAGTAACAAAAATGCTTCAAGTTTTTAAAAATGCAACTACATGTCTTTCTGGAGTTTATTACCCAACGAGTTCGTTGGTACTTCATCAAATTTATTTAATGACTTCAAATTTAAATGAATTGTCGTGTAGGGGTAGACCTTATTCCGATATGATACCCCTAATGAAAGAAAAACTTAAAAAGTATTTTGAAGAAATGCCTCCCGTTATTACATGTGCCGTTGTTTTAAACCCTTGTTTAAATTTGTCGGGAGTTGAAACTTTACTTGATAAAATTACTTTTAATTTGGATTTAGAAGTTGGTAAACCAATGTATAGTAAAACTTTAAAAGCTACTTTCAACAAACAATTACAACAAATGTATGATGTTTATTTATTAAAATACGAGGAAACATCACAAATCCATGATGCTTTAAGGCATGCAGCAAATGCCGAATGTTCGAATGATCCAATGTTTGATTTATATAATACTTTAAGGGATGAATGTAATAAACGTCAACGTGGTAACACTCCGAGTAGTGAACTCGGGAGGTATGGTCTTACAAACTTTTTATCGACCATGACTCCACATGAATTTAAAATTTTTGACTTGTTGGCTTGGTGGAAAGGTAAAGAAGATCAATTTCCCATCCTATCCACCATGGCCCGAGATTTACTAACCGTCCAAGCTTCTACGGTAGCTTCGGAATCTACTTTTTCTGTTAGTGGCAAAGTTATATCAATAAGACGGACTCGACTCACTCCACAAGCGGTTGAAATGTCAATTTGTTTGAAAGATTATTTGGATGTCGCGGAAAGAGTATAAGACAAACGCTCACTTGAAGGGGAACTGGAATACGAAGCAAAATTATACGAGGACGAGGTAGAGAGCGGATTGACACCAGGAATGACTGATGATGAAGCGGCATATGATAACTACCTTCATAACACTTCCGCTTCTGGTGGCGAGGAATAAACGTACAAGTATAATACGAACGAAGAAACGACTATGTTAAATGTTTAGTTTTAAATATTTTTATTTACCCTTGTATGTTATTTAAATTTTATAAATGTTTTATATATTGTTTAAATGTTTAAATTGTTTAAATGTTTAAATGTTATAAATTGTTAAAATGTTTAAATTGTTTATAAATGTTATAAATTGTTTAAATGCTTAAATTGTTTATAAATGTTTATAAATAGTATATATATATTAATATATGTTTATAATGTTTTAAAATTTTTAAATGTTTAAATGTTTAAATGTTTATAAATTTTATAAATTGTTTAAATTATATAATTGTTTTTATGTTTTAATTAAAAGTTTACAATTTTATTTGAACATAACAAAAATCCAAATTTTCCAAAAAAAAACCGGTTTGGGGCCAAACCGGTTTGGGCCCGAACCGGTTCCAAACCGACCCAAACCGGTTTGATAGGGTTGAGTTTTTATCGATTGAAACCGGTTTGAACCCGAACCGGTTTGGGGCCAAACCGGTTTTGACCGAGTTTGACCAAACCAGTTTCGGTTTGGAACCCGAACCGGTTTGGGCCCCCAAACCGGATTGTACATGTCTACTTGTAGGTACCGACATAAGTAATTAATATATACATATATATATATATATAATAAGATATTATATATGGATGAAGTTGATTGGATAATAGTTTTAAACAAAGTTGTATCGAGTGTTTCTTAAACAACGTTTAGTAGGAACCCCACGTAAAATCCTTTTGATTTTCAGATCCTAATAAAGCGACAACACTTTGACAAAGGATGGTTTGTCTCGTGTTGACAATAAGAAAAAAATTTATTCTAACAATTTACTCCTACCATCATTTCCTTACCTTTCAAATGAAAGCTTGTATTCCATCAACCAATCACTCGTGTAAACCAACACGTGTATATCTCCGTGATTTGGATCTCTTCACGCATTTATCACGTGATGCTAATGATAAAACTCTTGTCACTCCCTCTATAACTACTAACTTTAAGACGTTCATTTAAGCTTAGGTCATACATATGAGGAGTCATATGAGTCGTCCCATGGATCGAGCTCCATTGCCATCTCAAGCAAGGATGGGCAAGGGCATTCAAGTGAGTTCACCATGCATCAACCCCTTGTTTGGTTTGGTTTTCAGTTAATCGAAACCACTAGAAATAACATAACTAATCAAAATCACACGAATAATTTTTTTGACTTTGCCCCTTTAAGTGACTCAAGAAGACGGACCGACCTGTTTCAACTTCTCAAAAGTTCCAAATGTTCAGTCCAATAAAGAATCATTACAAATCTTTATCCTAGAAAAAATTTCTTAACTATATCACTATTTGAGTCAAGTTTCATAGTAAAAACTCCATTTTATTATCGTAAGAAATATCATTTTCTGTTTCTTTTCTGATGGAATTGTCAACTTTAGGTTTTTGGTTTCCTAAAGCTCAAATTGATTAGTTTTTGTTGGTCTATTTACTAAGGTTGTTGGGTTTTGATTATTTGTTGTTCCCATTTAAGTTATGTTTGAATGGTTTAAATCCAACTTTTACAAATTGAACCTACACCAAACTAGTCAAATGAGAAATTGGTTACATAGTCACTTTGTACATGGTTTGAATAACAAATCTGACGTAGTAGTTTTCGTTTTGAAAATTACAAAACGCTAAAAGAATGTTTTCTATCAGGTTTATTCGGCATAGATTTTCTATGGTACTTATCGTACTTTTAAAATCATGTGTTAACTTAAGCCGGAGGGGCGCTCATGCCATAACCCCCACCCCCCACCACCACCACACACACACACACCATGAATCCACCAATCACAAGTTGTCATATCAAACAATACCACGCTACACCACATTACAAATTTTAAAGGAGCACTCATGCTACACTGTGAGTTGTGCCGATTGAAAGGGTTGTGGGTGAGACACAGCGAGTTCCCACCGATTGTAAACGTCGTGCGGCATAAAAACAGGAGCGGCAGTGGGGGTGGCAGGCAGTGCTGAGGCATGTCGTGTCTCACGGCGCGGCGCGAGTGCCCCTTCCACACTTATAATTTTATAAAATTAATCATATTAAAATGATATGTTTGGGCACTTCATTCTATAAATGATTCATATATATATTTTCTTGTTTGACCAATTAATTTACAAAAACATTATTATTATAAAAGTTGCTTCAACTTTTATTAAAGTTTCAGCGATTATTCAATAACGTGTTGATTGGTTGGTTTTTTTTAAAAACACGCAAGCTAAAAGTGATTTAGACTTTTAGAAAGCCACGTCTTATTAAGTTACTTAATATTAGAAAAATCAATTTGGTCTTGCACTTTGATTAACTTTTAATGGATGAATTTTTAGTGATCATGACGTACGTGTTGATCTTTAACTTGTATGGTGAAAGAGTTGTAAGATAATCCACGCCTCCATAATTTTATATAGCGATGAAAGTACAAAACTAATGTTGAAAAGAGAATGCAAAAAGGTGTTTAACACTCATTCATATTGCTAGCTTTAACTAATATGTTAATTAGTACTAGTTGGAAATGTCTGCGCGTTGCGGCGGTACGGTTGTTGCATGATTTTTTAGAAATTCGATTTTAGTCAGTATCGGTTCGGTGCGTTATGACGTAAATTAGAAAATCAAAATATAATTATTGAAAAATTTGAATAAAAGAAAACAATTACGTATATTACAAAAGTCTTTAAGACAATTATATTATCCCAACAAGAATAGTGAAAGCATAGGTGGTATTTATGGTCGGAAATCACTTATTCTTTAGATTTTACAGGGGTTTATTTTATGAATGTAAGTTAGAGTTTTATAATCATCGGAGTCAGTTTTTAGTGGTGATTTGTATATACCAAATAAAGTTAATGGAGAAATTATCATCACAAATTATCATTTTGATTGTTATTGAGTTTTTAACAACTGATAAAAAAAGGGAAGAAGGATTAGTGCTCAATCATAATATATAAACGAAATTGAAAGTAAATGGCGATTTTGTTTGACCACGTGTATATGTTTTAGCATTTGTATTATAATCAATCATATATTATACTTTATTGTAATGGCACAAATAAAATAAACTAATTAATTTTTTGAAATTTAAGCATTAATTTTCATATAGGTGTCTTAATCTATATGTAAAATTATCATTTTATCATCCTTTCACTTTTATTATAAAAGATATATATAAATATTAAAATTATTAAACTTATAATAATATGCCTCTAGAAAAATATTAGTATTATAGTCATTATAATATGAAGATTTATATAAGTTATATACTTAAACATTTAAAAAAATAATATACTTAACTAAAATATTATTTAGTTATAAAAATATAATTAGTAAATATAAATTTAAATGTCAATTTATAGTATCATAAATAAAATAAAATTTAATTAAATGAATTAAATAATATCATATTATTAAATAATATATTAATAATGTTTATTAAATACATGAAAAAAACAAGGGTAAAAATATCAAGTTTTATAAAATTTAATGGATAAATTTATCATATTACCCTTAAAGTGTCTTAAAATTTTAATCAAATATCTATTCTACCCATCTAAATGTGATGCGCTTATTTATACATGTTGCTTTAAAACTTGTATTTTTGGCAAAAATACATCTCTATCCAAAAGATGTATTATATAGTAATATAGATACATAAGTTGATTATATAATTTATCCGCTTCCTCTCCCACTTTATTGACAAAAATGTCGCACAATAGTTTATACGTATAGTAGAGCCTCCATAATTTAATAATCGATATACTAATAACTTTAATAAAATTAATAATTTATCTGGTCCCAACTTGAGAACAATACAAAGTTAGACCCCAAACGATAAAAAAATAAGATAATAATTGTTTTGAAATCTCGATGTAAATATTGGTTCCAGCTAAACTATAAATTAATAATTACTAAAATATTTAAAATTCTAGAATTGTCTGGTAAATGTACATGTGAATTTTGTTTGTTTCATTTAAATAGGTAAAGTGAAAAGACATGGAATATTTAAAGGTTAATGCATTAATTTGAGAGTTGTCATGTATATATGCTAATTTTTTTAGTTAATAATTTATTAATTTATCAATATAATAATATCTCGTTAAATTAACAAAATATTCTGGTTTCAACATTATTAATTTATAAAAGTTTAACCGTATGTATGTGTAATTCTCTAAGTCGTTTAACCAACTTGCAAGATTAATTTATTTTGACATCACAAATCAATCATGACTAGAGATTGATACGATGAATGAGAAAGCTTTTACAGTACTTTAGTAGCTTTCATGACGTATGATTTGGAAAAACGTCGGTTTAAATGCGAGACAATTAAAAGATTCACATAACAACATATGTACCCTTATGTTGGCAATAGAATACTTTTGAATATTGTAAACACAACGAAAACTCTGTTAATTCTCAGCTAATTTTTTTTATTTTTTTTAACTTGCTAAAATAATAAGTTGTTACAAGTTTTAAATTTGATAAAAACGACAACTTGCACACTCATCTACTCTTAATTCTAAATTGCAAGCATCATTGTGTAATTATACACCTTATCCTTTTACCTCCTAAGTCAGGCAAATGTCAATTATTAATGCCGTATCATATCATCTCATGGTTTGCATGTGTAATGTCATAAGAGGAATATGATACAATTTATAATCAATATTTTCTTGAGGTTCTAATAAGTTCAAAATGATATTCAAAGGGAAGAGAAAGAGCTCTTATGTTAACTCAACACGCTAGATCAACATCTCCCTATCGCAATCAAAGAATGTCAGAACTCCCAACTGTGTCTTTGTCATCAAGCTAAAAAGACCACACACCACCTTCCACAATATCCCCGACCAACATCATTAGAACCACGAACCTAATACGAGTCTCATTCAGATTTAGTTTTTGTCGTTTTCGGACCGGATCTGCATCCAAACATGTTGAATATGTACCACAACCAACTTGGCCCTCTCTAGAGAGTGCCATAGAACAACCTGTTGAACACTTGAACATTTGTTTTTGTTAAAATAGTAGATATAGATTATAGAGTAAAGTGGCCCAAGTTGCATTCATGGGCTATTGCAAAAATGTACATTGTTACTGGGCCATTCACCAATCTTTATATGGATTGGGCTTGTTCAAATAAAATACCTTAAAGACTGCAAAATCTGCACAAGTTTTATAACAAAATATATAATAATAACCAATCAAAAACACAATTCTAATACCAATCTGCCAATATTTTACCCTAAGAAATGAATGAACTCATCCTGAGACTACAAAGAACTGCCACAAGCTTAAGCTACTGCTATATGACCTATTTACATCCTTCACTTCTATACATATGTTGAATAAGATCAATGAAATGGAAACATTTACAATTTACAGGTGCCATATATGTATATTTATATATATTTATATAAATATATATCATGATTATATAAATATATATATGTTCATTGAACCTGTACTGTATCCACACTTCTGGCTGAATTCGAGGCCGCCAGCATAGCTGCTCCAATCCCTGATCCATCTTCCATCACTTTGAGAATCACATATGGGGCGATCTCTTCGCCTAATATCTCGGCTACAGCTTCATTTAAGTACTCTCTGAAACGGGTGTAGCTTGTGTATAATCCCCCCTCAACGGCTACCACTGATCTTTTCATTTTATCACTTCTAACGCCTTTTGTTCGTCCACTTGTAAAGCCACTAGTGCCATCTCGACCAATCTTCTTTAAGATCCCAACGATGCCTGCAGCTACCAGCCTGGCAGCCCTTCTTGTTACCACGTCACATACTTTGACCATGATTTTTCTAACTTTTAGGGGGACATGGTGTATCTGTTGATAATAAAAAAAGACACCACTTATATAAAAATATGAACCAAACTTAAGAAAGTTGATAACTGAGTGAGACATGCATCGTTTTCTAGCAGGGGTCAAAATAGACTGGGCGTGTTGGACTGTTGGGATGACCAGTTGACCACTAAATTCTAAGTTGGTGAATTGTGCCAAGATCGGGTTAAAAAGCACCTTTAAATGTGCTTAACCGTGTAACCAGTTTGGTGGGTTGTAAATGACAGGTTCGAAACTAATGAATATAAGTAAGAACACTAACAAATACAAGTAAGACCACATATATAACAACATGAACGTAACTATGGTACAAAACCAAAAGTACCTATAAAAACTCGTTGTTTTATATAAATAAGTGTAAATACGCACATGAAGCAAATAACTAAATAAAAACTCGTTGTTTTATGTAAGACTAACAATATATAAAACAAACATAAATAGTAACAAAAATATGAACCTAAAATAACATATACCAAAAACAAATAAAAATATAAAAAGAGCCTACATACTAAAATATTTAAACATGCATACACCCATTTTTTTTCTTAAAAATTCAACCTACTAATCTAAAATTTATAAAAAAAAATCTTTTGTCATCTTATAGCCAACCAAAACGAAATGAAAGGTTGATTTACAATTTACATCTTTCAAAATTTCCAACCTTAAATTGAGTTGACGCAATTTTAACCCAACCCTAACCCGTTTATTTTCAGTGTTGGGTCATGTCTTGTAGGGAAATGCCACCCCTACTGGTGGACAATCTTTTGTTTACAATCAATTAATGCCTTAATTATTGATCACCAAACAATACCTTTACAGGTACAAACTTATTCTTTCAATAAAAATTCTGCTAAAAATAGACACATGAGTGACATTTAACCAATTTGAGGTTTACTTGCTCTGTTGGGTTCATGTCTTGTATGGAAATGCCACCCCTACTGGTGGCCCCTATTTTGTTTATAATTAATTAACACCTCAATGATTGGTTACAAAAACAATATGTCTACAATTATAAACTAACTCGTTAGATAAAAAAGTATGCAAGTGTAGACATCCTGTATGGCAGTATCTTTTAACCCATTTGACCTGTTCTCTTTGTTGCTATGTATAAGTAAGTATGTTCAATATGTGACCTCTGGTCTAGATAGAAACTTCAAAGGAAATATCTTACATCCAAGGTTTCTTCTAAAATCTTGGCAACTTCACTCAAGTCGGGGGAGTCATCTTCATGCATGGCCGCCATTATTGGTGTGCTGCATAATATCAAGGAACATATATTATTTTAGTATCTTCAGATTGAACCTATACAGAACTTAGAAACAATATGAAAATGGTGTAATGGAGATGTTTTTATAATAGAAAGAAGACTGCCACTTTCTTTGAAAAGGAATAAAGAATGAAAAGTTGGCGGCTTTTGCCCATACGTAGATAGGAATATTACCAGAGGACCACCACTTAACAGTTTAAGAATACAAGATAAAAGGTTAGTTTTTTTATAGGAAAGAAAACCCTACAAGTAGCAATTTTATGAAAAGAAAAAGATAAAAGCTCGCCTTTTTCCTAAAAAACATGTCATTTCATGCCGAGGAAGAGATGAATAAGACACAGATGACTAGACCCCAGCAAGAAAATACAACATGAAATGATAACTAATGAACTCACATTCACCTGACTTTTATATGTTGAAAGATCCAAAAGTTTGATTAAAAAAAGAGCACTTCAAATTATATTTTAAATTTTCGTTGTCCACTTAAAAACTTATTATTTCAATAGCATTAATAATAACAATGTACAACCCATTGTTCAAGTATTCATTAGTTGCAAAGTTCGTTGCTTAATTATTAACTCCAACCCACAAAGTTCTCTCTTTGACTTTGCATACCTACTCAAAAGGTAAAATGACAAAATGATTGTTCCCACCTCCTTCCTAATATCAATAAAAATATATATATAATTGGTTCAATGGAAGAATCATGCTAAATGCATCTTAATAAAAGGTAAAAGCATACCTCAGCACAAAACGTGTTGACAGCTTAGAAGACAATGGTCCAAAGACATCAGATTCTAAAGACAGTCTGTGAATTACTCTTCTTACTATGTCGCCTAGATACATTCCTGATATCATTTTCTCAAAACCCTGCAGCAGTACCCTTGTATTGGTCACATGAATCATAGAAAAAAACCTGATAATTACATAATGTTAATTATCTGCAAGTCGAGACTTGACATGATACAAAATTTACCTGATCATTTGGGTTCTGGCTCTCAGCATCAAGATCAATATCATATGATGTTCTAGGCAAATGTGAGGACCAAAAATTACCCCATTCCATGTTGATAACCTGATTGAAGTTAAGTTACGTAAGTGAACTTTGAAACATTTTTCTTTTATTACTAGGTATTTAGGTGATAGTAGAAAGACCAAGGATACCATGCCTCCTGAAGTCGTGAGAAGACCTTGACATTTGATAACTGCATCAGCCCGCTCTAAGTAACAGGCATTGGTACCGGTACCAATTACCACTGCAGCAACTGTGTCTTTATCAAGAAAATGCCAACAGCCAACGTTCCCACACTATCATTCACCTGTTTACAAATGAAAAAGAAAACTGTCTTAATTATCTTAATCCTTAATGATACAAAAACTCATAATATTTTCTGAAATGTATGACTCAACATTTAGGCACTTTCAGCCATCTGCCATTTTGTTTAGAAACTTGATATAAATTTAGCAATTCAGAATACAAAGCAAAGACTAATCAATATCTCTAAACTTTTCTTTCATCAATTTCTTGGAAACGTATATTTTCCGTGATATAGAATTTACTCCTAACATTTACACGAATATCCAGACCTGTTGAACATGGCTTTAGTTGATGTGTTGTGGTATCATCAGTTGCCAACTTCTTTCTAGCCAGGATATCATGGCAAAGAAGTTTGTCTGTTTTGATCATTTTTTAATGAATTGGAAAATCCTTGTATTTGTTAAATTCTAAAAAACTATTTGTCACCAACTGAACAACTATTTCTTTCAATAGATGGGGCGGGTCCAAGTAAAAGGGATCGCATGTCAAGAAATGCATGTAACACAAGATTGTAGAGAAGTTTTTCAACCAACATTTAGCAAATATAAATCCATAACGTACTATACAAGAACAGTCAAAGAAAAAACATGGAAAGGATATTGAAGCGCTTACAAGTGCGGCAACATTCATATCCAGACCTCTTCTGGACAATGCTTTTTGCAAACATTCAACGACATCTTTTTCGACCTGAAATAATGAACACATGACATCAGATACGTGAGAATAGAGTTACAAAACTTCAAATTTCTACTAACTAATGATATCATATGTATCCTCTCAACTCAGTTATTCATTTTAGAGAGGTCCATTGCTGTCTTTTCTCATTAGCAGAGATATAATTACACCACAGAATTGAACTTTTGCGGTTCTACATTTTTTAAGGAAATAAATATGTTTGAAAAAATGCCTGGCGCTTAATCCTAGAATGTTGTTAGACTAACCATGTCTTCAATGGCAAAACCTTTGGTCCACTTGATCAAAGTGCCTGATGAAACAGATGTTTGCTTCACAGGAAATGAGAATGTAAAACCAAGATCCTTTCCTCTAACTTGTGAAAGCTGTGAACTGTTTCCGTTTCTTTCAACAAATTCCTTTAGAGACAACGCAATAAAATCAAAAAATTCCTGCAAATATTGGTTAAAAATAATCACATTAATTCACATAAACCTGCAAAAATACATTAAAAATTCATGGATTAAAAGTATTATGCTGAGTAAACGCCTGAACACCTCACTCGTGCTGGTCATTAAAAGCTGTGGAATGGGTTTCCTCTCAACATCATGCCCAAGAATAGACCTCTGACCACCAAGCTGAATTCTTATAATCCTAAAATTAGTCCCTCCAACATGTAAGGCATAATATACTCCATTCTCACTCCTGACAAACAAAAATAAACCATCAACATCACATACAATACCATATATCAATCAATGAGTGCTAATCAGCATACGTTAATAAATTACATCTAGACCGCACTTAAAACATGCAATGAGTCATTCATAACCCTATATCAAAGCTATTAAAAAGACAATCACCTCTTACTCGAAAATACACATTTATTGAGATTCATGGAAAGCATTCAGTCAGGACAGACTGAATTATATAGCAACAACATGACAATAGCTTCTTAAAATAGCAGTCATTAGGACAGATGTTTCAAGCATATGTCTTAATCTGTTTGGCCAATGCAATTTGAAAAAGGTCAAGGATGATGATAGAACTCAAGAATTCTGATGGAATAAAAAGATAAATAGATAGATAGTCAGCCCGATTCGAGAAGGGCAATTCTCCGATTACAAGTCACAAATAATTCAAATAATCAAGACAAAAACCTATAGCTAGAACACTAGACT
Source organism: Flaveria trinervia (assembly GCA_025506515.1). Taxonomy (NCBI): domain Eukaryota; kingdom Viridiplantae; phylum Streptophyta; class Magnoliopsida; order Asterales; family Asteraceae; genus Flaveria; species Flaveria trinervia. The sequence continues at coordinate 137,790 of JACCIX010001242.1, forward strand.
TAAATAAACCTAAATAGATAGATAAATAGATGATAGAACTCAAGAATTCTGATGGAATAAAAAGATAAATAGATAGATAGTCAGCCCGATTCGAGAAGGGCAATTCTCCGATTACAAGTCACAAATAATTCAAATAATCAAGACAAAAACCTATAGCTAGAACACTAGACTTAAATAAACCTAAATAGCATAAGTAACTGCTGCAATTACCCCCCTAAACATTAGCTGCTCAATTACCCACTAGCCTTCCCAACAACTACCTGTCTTGACTAAGGTTGAATGGGTCAAAACTAGACTTGAATACCTGCTAGACAGACCAAACTAGGTTGACCCGAGTCCTAACCCATTAGAATCGTATCAGATGATGTCTCGAATTCCCCAACCTTAAGTAAAGTTTGTCAATCAGCAGCATCGTTGTAAGAATGTACCAACACATAGACAAAATAAGGAAAAGCTACTAGGCAACTACTCAATGCCATAAAAGCAATGGACGGACTCAAGATGATTTAATCATCAGCTGGTTAAGGGCTTACATGAAATTACTTGAATGAAGTCTTAACTCTTAAAAGAGTAGGTTGAAACAAAAATTTTCAAAAAGACAGATTCCCACACAGTTTTCAAAAACGATTGATTCAAACACTAAATCTCAAAAAGACTGGTTCAAACAAGCTTCTAGAAGACCAAATGTTTCAAATTATCGGTTACCAAATACTACCCTAATTTCAAACAAAATACATCATAATAAGAACCCTAACAAAAAAAACAAGTATTAAACATAAAATGCAAGACTCATTCCGCACCAAACCAAATCGATACACATAGACACACAACAGTATCAAACAAACATCAATTCTTGATATTTTAGCACACACCCACAAAAATCATACATTAGCCTACAACAGCAGCATTAGCAAAACGAGTTGAAACAAGTAAACAACCACATTATAATCCCAAACACCAATAAAACAATCACCCAAAGTATAAAAGAACGAAATCTAGATCAAATTCGCAAGAAAAACCGCTTCAATTTCACCAAAAAACCAATTTTGGACCAAGAAATCAACAACCCACAAACGAAAAACATAAACATGTAAATCTTTTTCAGCATTGTATACGTATCTACGAACTAACGACCCAATTTACACCAATAACTTACGCACCCATCTGGAAGATTGTCAACAAACGTGAGCAACATCTTGAGCTTACTACCACCTTCAGACGCTAACCCCGCGTGCATCTCAACAGCCATCGCATCCACCACCTGCCTCAGCCTCCCCACCGGCGTCGCCGCCGCTTCTTCAAACTCATCCACCGCCCTAACCACCGTCCACCACCGTCTCCGACTCCTCACTCGCCGCCCCACCACCACCGCCGCGATCGCACAGCTCACCACCGCACACCCCACCGCCACACCCAACCCCAACTTCCCCATCTCCGTCGTTACTCTCTTCTAATTTCTTCAACCACCGGTTTCTTAACCGATTTCTGTCTCCGGCGCCATACGTCACGGTGGTGAATCTTTAACACGAAATACAAAGGGTAACTGTTGGGTTTTGAAATACTGAGGGATTATTGTCGCCGGAGAACACTGTTCCGGTGAAATTCCGGCGAAACTCCGGCGAATGATGAGACGCAGAGAAGGTGTTCGACGAAATGCTTGAGAGAGAAAGAGAGGCGGTCTTTGGAATGAGAGATGTTTTGGAAAGCGAACTGGTGGATGTTTATATATTATTAAGGAAATGACGGATTTGCACTTCGAATATTACTATTACTATTATTATTATTAATTAATATGAATTATATTACTATTATTATTATTAATTAATATGAATTATATTACTATTATTATTATTATTAATTAATATGGATTTGTTATGAATATATGAATAGGAGTAAACATCCGGAAATAAATAAGTATTTCTTTGGTTTAGGTTGGGTTGATTCGCGAGATATGATGTTTTTTCTATAATATTTGTTAGGGTGATGGTATCTATTTTTAGTTATTGTGTGTGAATTGATTAAAAGTTGATGGTATTGAATAAGATATCAAGAGAAAGAATAGACATGTGTATATAAGGTAAAGATTATGCAGATATATATGTAGTTATTATATAGGAAAAAAAATATATATAGTTATTATTATAAGATTATAAGATATAAAAAAATACGTAGTAAAAATATCACTTATATAATAGAGTCTGATTCATATGTTTCTAGTAAAAAACTCACATAAGATAAATGGTAACCTTTATACGATGATGTCAAGTTTTTTAAGTTTCTTTTTACTTTTTTGAAATCACTAAATTTTCATAATTGTTCGATCATATGTAATTTTATTATAAATAATTTACTTTTTAAATTAGAGACAGTATAACGTATATGAATATTTGTTACTACTAAGTAAAAATATCACAATTAACTTATAATAAAAGGTGATGTAAAGCAAAAAACAAATTAATAAATAATAACCAAGTTTCATGAATACAATATTTAAGTTAAATTAGAAAAAAAAACAATCACTAAATCGTAGCCAACATTCATATATGTTTGTCTCATATGATTTTTTAAAAATAGCTTGAAATAATATAAAAGAGTGTGAATCACATAATAAAAGTTAAGTGACATTCGATGAATAAATACTTTAAATGCATTTAAAAAACCAAATTACTATTATATAAAGTTACTACTAAAAAATTGGCATGGTAATACTTGTGAATTTGTTGAAGATTTAAAAAAATTTTGGTGTACCGCGTGTTTTTAATAATATACCTCAAGATAACTAAGAACCAGATAAATCAGTTTTTAACCTTTGAATACTATTATATTTTAATAGATTACTAAGACTTAAAATAATTGTGTTCCTTTAACTAACGAATTTATTGGAGACCTAGTGTTGACCTGATTATTTTACTAACTCCAGTCAAATTATTTGTCTTCAAGGGGCCCAAAAGAATGCGACAACCACAAAACTACAATTATGGCCATGTGTTTTATTACACATTTTTTAAGTTCAATTTGCATATGTTTATTCTTTTGCTTTAAATAATAAATTAATCTACTACAAATAAGTTAAGACGTCTTAACTATATTTTTTTAGTTATGTAAGTTAAAAATTTTAGAAGTTTGTCTCATTTAACTTACGAGAACTTGAGCTCTATTTTTATAAACATGATTTTGGTTCGTTAATAGTTTTTCAAGTTAAAGCATGACTATGAATTGCTTAGTTTATTATTATTTATTAAATACTTAATTATTGTGTGTGTATATATTTATAACTATAATTATATATAGCAAAATATATATTATCAGCTATTTCCCAATATAATTCATTTAGAAAAAAATTAAACATTATCGATAAATAAATTGGGTTGTTATATTTCGACACATAATAATCATGAAAAAGGTAGTTCATTTTTTAATCAGCATACGTGTTTTAATTAGAAACATTTGATTGGATATTTGGATATGATATAGTTGTATGTGTACAAATTTTCAAGTACTTGTCTTATTAATTCAAACAAATAATAAAACTACAAATTTGTGATGCTTGTTATGATGTAATTATGTAGTCATTATATAAATAAAAACTATTATACCTATTTCTTTGTTACATTCGTTTAGGTTCACGAACATAATTTTTCTCCTTATACGAATTTTCGATTCGATTTTTTTTAAATTTAGCTTATTTCAAGTTTCACAGATTGAAATTGATTATTATTGTGTGGTCTCTTGAATGTTTATCTACATACTTTAAAATTTTAGAGTTAGAACTTTTGGACTATATAATTATGGAAATATTAGAATTAATGCATATTTTTTAGTGATATTTGTTCAACATACTGAAAGACGAAAAACCAAGAATATAAGAAAAAAAGAGTACTTCATAATTTGTAAAAAAATCCTATAAATGAGGAAAAGGGCATGAATGTCTTTTGAAATATTATGATGGTAAAAGAAGGTGAAAGCTGTCTTCCTCTGTTGCCAGCTAAGCTCAACCCAAAATCTCCTGCAAGTAATTATTTATTATTTTGAAAATAAACGTTTTTTTCTTCATTTATTGGTAAATGTTATTTGAAATTATAAACTACATGTGCAAATCGTTGAAAACATATAATTTTTCTATTTTAATAAAATGGTAACTATTGGAGACACGTGACGGCATCAAATTCACTCTCACAAAAATTTTCACGCTTCTCTCTCCTATTAAACGATTACCTTAATTATCAATAATATTATTAAAAAACCTTTTATATTAAAGATTGTTTTCAAATAAATTAAGAAAGATATATATTTAATAATGTTATTTCTAAAGAAACAAATTTTTATGAAATGATTTTTTCTATAACATCAAACTTATTTAAAAATACGAAATATATAAATTTAGTGTTTTTGAAAAGTGAGTTTTTATAAACCAAAAATAATTTAAAATGAGAGTTATAATAATGGTATTTATAAAAATGACAATTTTTAGACAAAATGTTTGTTTTTTTAGAAAAGATTTAAAAAGTTGATATCATTGATACTGTTATTTTATTATTTATAATTATAATTTTTACTTCTATGTAATATAAATCATATCTTATCTTAAAATATTATTTTATAATCAAGCAAAATTTTCTTATATTTAATATTTTATTTATTTAACCCGTGTAATATACGGGTTTACTAAATCTAGTTTAATATATAAAAGATAAAAGATTGTCAGAGAAAGAACAAGTAAGCTGCAATTACCATTGTAAAAAAACCTAGATTCTAACAATGGAGTTAGATTTATACACAATCATATAAACTTAAGTGATAGATTATATTATATTAAGCTTGTATATGTATTTTAAATACTTTTAATATATATGGTGATATATATACCATCTAATAAAATGAGACCAGATAACGAACAATGGGGATGTGATTAGGGGTGTCAATTGTGTCGGTTGACGGGTTACAAGTTGGTTGGTTGAAATATAGAACCCGAATGCAATGCATGTTTATGTTTGTGTCAAAAAATTCAACCCCAACTTGAATTCAAATAAAATTTTGTAACTCGACTTAACTCGTTTAAGCATTCTTCTAAAGAGATTAAAATAATCAATGCTAATTTAACATCTAAGTTCCAGTTTCGAATTCAACACACAACGAGCCGTCAAATTTTATAATTGTCAAGTTTAAATATATGTTTTTAGTAATATATGTTTTTTTGTTAAAGCTTTAAATGAAGTTCGAAATTTAATTTGTAGAACTTTTAAATTGAAAGACAATATAAAATTATGTATTAATTAGTGCCAAATTTAGAAATAAAATTTAAAAAGGCCTACCGTAACTCTTTAGAACATATATTATTTAAATAGATTAACAAGTCAACTCGTTTTCAAACAACCAATCCAAACATGATTTGTTATTTAAACGAGTCAACCAAACACAATATATATTTCTAAAGAAGGTGTGTTGCCGACCCAAAATTTGTTCTTCTACATGGCAGATTTGGGTTATAATGAAAATATAGCCACCCCTAGATACATGTGACAACTAGATGTGTACCCTACTAAATATGACTCTTTTGAAGTCAAGGTTGTTATAGTATAATGTATTTGTTTATTGAACTTGATACGACAGTAGTCATCCGTTGACAGATAAGTGTCATCACTAGATAGTTCCATCGCTAATCCGTCGATATATTGGTTCACAGATAAATTATGAAGGTAAGATCAGAGAAATGTATATTGGTAATTTCATTTCCGATGGATTACCAATGAGTCTTACAAAGAGATCATCGAAAAATCACCAACAAATATTTAGGGGTCGTCCATCGAGACTGATATCAAAATCTTAACCGACAAAATAACACACCCAATTCAAAAGTTACTGACAGATGGGTTGTCGGTAAATTGCAATTAACTTTAGCAAAAGAATAATATTTATTTTTATTATATTTTCTAAAATAATATATAAAAAATAGACAAATAATAAGAAAAGTATACTATAAACCAAATAAAATTATAACTAAAAGAAAATTGAAAACAAAATAATTATACATAACACAAATATGACTAGGATAGGGGTGGCAAAGTCGATCCTAATTGGTTTGTAAAGCGGTGTTATAAGAATCGCTACTAGCCTCTGATTAGTCGTTGATTAGTCGCTAGTCGGAATTTGGCCACTTCAATTTCCCCAGATTGGAGGTGCTAGGCGGTAGTATGTCAAAATGGTCAAATCCGGACCAAATTGTCCTAATCGGCGGTGTTCCAGTGATGATAACCGTCAAATTTTCAATTCCAAAGTTGGTCCAACGAGGATTTGCGACTATAGTGACGAGAACGAGGGAAGTGTGCGACCGGCGGTGATAGAACGATGGAAGGGGGAACGACTGTTTAAATTTTAGGGCAGAATGATTTAATTTTGTTTGTGTATTTTTACATGTAACCCTCTCAATTTTTCATCAATTTACAAATTAACCCCTAAACTTGCAAATATCATAAAAAAGTAGAAAATTGCATACAAATTTGCAAAATTATACACAAATATCTTATCCGATTAATCCTATTCCCTACCTCACTACTCGACTATATGTAAACCCGTATCACACCCCAACCTTGACGTCGGAAACGTCGAGGTGTGAGGGTTAAGATCGTTCACAGCCACATAACGCTATTAAAACCCAATTTATATTAAACATAAGTTCCAATTGTACTATTACAATCATAAGTCTCAAAGAAATAAAAACATAACATAAAATGTAACAAGTCATTTTATTTTACTTATTTATCTAGGTCCATTACTAGATGTGTATGCTTCAATGAGTAGAAATCAAGCTTGAGTATTTCCTGAAACATATTAAAAATAAAAGGTCAATAATAATGTTGGTGAGATCTTCATAGTTTGAAATACATAAGTATATAAAAGATGGCAATTCATGTTGTAAATTAGAGAAAACAAGGTAAACTAGGGATGTAAGACATAATGCACAATCAAACCTCGACAAAGTTTTACAAGTCTCAAACGTTTAAAATATATACGATTAGCTAAGTGTACTTGGATCAACCAAGCAGGCTTGTCTGGCCATAGATCTATGACTTCGCTAGGCTAGCAATAGTTAATGATTGTACATATATTCGACATTACATGGTAGCTACCAAGTTCAACTAACTACAACATGTAAGTGAAAAGCCATAAGTTTACAAGAATCAAACATTTACAAGTGCAAAGTTTATAAAGTAACATGTTTCGCCCCAAAATGTGAAAATATGAAAAAGGGGTATAGAAATACTCACTTGATCAAATAAGTATAGAATGACGATTAAATAAGAAATGTAATAAGCAGTGATCCAATGCAGTTCTTCACAAGGCACCTAAAACTATATATATATATATTTACAAGGTTTAAGTTTAATAATCGCTTAACGATTTCACGAGAACTAGGGTTTCAACTTGGTATTGGGGTGTTTACTAATTAAATCAAATAAAATGGTAGATTTGTTTATGTTCTAATTCAATGAAATATACAAGTTAATCATTTTACTAAGAAACGAAAAGAAATCATTTGAAATAAAGTTTAAGTGTAGTTTAAATATCTTTTATAATTTTAAACGAATCATCATTTAAACATTAATATATATAGATGATAATTTTTGAATAATATATAATTTGGTGATTTATGACATTATTTAAAGTCTATTATAAGAAAAACTAAACTAAATTATCGTCTAAAATATTTAATAAAAGCATTAAAATAAATTGCAGAAAATAATATGATCTCATTAAAAATTTAACAAGTTCACAAATTGTATTTTTATAAAAGATAAAAAATTTTTGAATTTAAAACAAGGCTAAATCAGCCCAAATTGGAAATTGAAGGGGCCCGGGTTCGAACCCGGGACCTCAATGTTGGACTCCAAGTGTATAACCAGTGAATCAGGCCTCAGCCGCGGTTTGTATTCGTTTTAATTTCTTAAAAACATAACTCAAGCAACACCCCAAATCTTATGAACCTAATTTGACAAATCCCAAAATTAAACCTTAATTCGCTTAAGATAGCAAAATCAATGTTAGGGTTTAATCCCCAAGCAATTTCGAGTCTATCTGCATAACTAATTACCTAGATTGAAGTTTAAATCGATGAGAACGAGAAGAGGAATAAGCCGCGACTGTGGGGAGTTACTCCAAGGTGATTTGCTTGATGATAACCCAATACTTGTAGGTTTAGCTTCTTTAGAAAGTGGAAAACGAAAGCCCTCTGTCGATTTGTAATGAAGTTGTATAGATGGTGGAGTTCGACCAGGCTACTAGTTCACGATGAGACGAAAATCGAATGCGAAGTTTGTGTGATTTCAGGTGAAATTGGAATGGAAATCAATTAGAGAGAGATAGTTAAACGATTGTTAGCTTCAATTAATTGTGTTATTTACTAGTTTTAGTGCACGAACGGCACTATGGTTAAAGCCTTCGGTTACACGATTTGTTTGGAGTTCGTAACAGTTGTTTTAACTCCATTAAAGACATAATTGAATTCAGAACACGATCGTGAACCGGTTGGGTGCGTTTTGGTTCAAATTGAGCGACTTTATTCGGTTTTTGGCCTCGCGGAGAGTTCGGTCGGCGGTGGCCGGTGACCGGCCGGAAAAACGAGAATTAAAGGGGGAAGGGGTTTGGGTTTCAAAAGTTTACACAAATGGTCCCTCACTTTCAACCTTTATTATTTTATGCAAAAACTTTCATTTAAAGTTTTAAAATGACAACTAACCCCATAAACTTTCAGTTTCATAAGTTTATAATTAATCACAAGTTAATTTTATATTTTTATTAAGTTATATTAGTTACTGTGTATTATTATTATTATTATTATTATTATTTATTATTATTATTATTATCATAATATTAGTTTGATTAGAATAATAAAAAAAGCATAAATGAAAAATTACAAGAATACTTAATAATGAAAATAGTAACAAATTACAAGAATGATTAGTCAAGTCTTAAATTATAGTTAACATTAATTATTACATAAAACGAAGTAAATACAGATACAGATGATTCTCTCTCCATACTAAATAATCTCGTCATAAATGAATCTCAGAATAAAACTAAGAGAACAGATGCGGGTATCTCCTTCATATGATTCTCAGCTCCCAAGTGAACTCAGCTCCACGTTTGTTTCCCAACGGACTTTGACGATAGGTGTGGTAGTTGTTCGGGTCTTCTTCAGGGTTCAATCCATAATCTCAACAGGCTTCTCAACGAAATGCAATGACTCATCTATTGAATTTCCTCTAGGGGAACATGCAAATTTTCATAGCCAAGCACTTCCTCAAGTTTGAGACATGGAAGACAAAATGAACTCCACTAAGTTCGGAAGGTAGTTCCAGTTATAAGCCACTTTCCCAATCCTTTTCAAGATTTTAAAAGGTCCTACAAATCTTGGAACTAGTTTACCCTTCTTTCCAAAGCGAACAACACCTTTCCACGGTGACACCTTAAGAAGAACCATGTCGCCAACTTGGGACTCCAATGGCTTACGACGCTTATCGGCGTAACTCTTTTGTCGACTTCTTGCCACTTCAAGGTTCTTGTGGATTGTGGAGACTTTATCGGTCGTTTCTTGTAAAGTTCAGGACCATTAATGAAATTTTCACCAACGTCGGTCCAGCAGATCGGTGATCGGCATTTACGACCATACAAAGCCTCGAATTGTGCCATCTTGATACTTGAGTGATAAATATTGTTATACGAAATTCCGCGAGCGGTAAATGCGTATCCCAATCACCACCAAAGTCAAGGACACAAAGACGCAGTAGATCCTTGAGTGTTTGGATTGTTCGTTCGGTTTGACCATCGGTTTGAGGATGGTAAGCCGTACTTAAATCCAATTGAGTACCCAAGAGTTCTTGCATCGAAGACCAAAAGTGTGAAGTGAAGCAAGCATCTCGATCGGAAATAATGTGTAAAGGCACGCCATGACGACTCACAATTTCGTCAATGTAGATTCGAGCCAGCCTTGAAACCTTGTACGTATCTCGTATGGGTATGAAATATGCGGTCTTAGTCAAACGGTCTACAATGACCCATATGCTATCATGACCACAAGGTGTACGAGGTAACTTGGTTATGAAATCCATGGATATGTGTTCCCATTTCCACATAGGGATTTCAGGTTGCTCAAGTAAACCACTTGGTCGTTGATGCTCGGCCTTGACTCTTGCACACGTGAGACACTTGGAAACATAAGACGCGATATCCTTTTTCATTCCAGGCCACCAATATTGACCACGCAGGTCCATGTACATCTTGTCGGAGCCAGGATGAATGGAATATCGGGTTTGACGAGCTTCGTTCATAATGAATTGTCGAAGGTTATCATGATTTGGGACCCAGAGTCGATTCAAGAAGTAACACAGGCCATTCGGTTTTGTCTCCAGTTGTGACCGAGCATTAGGCATCAAATCTTCATCTTTCCCTTCATCGGTTAGTGCCGCTTGTTGAGCCTCGCGGATGCATAAATCAAGGTCACTATCGATCCTTATGTTTTGGAGCATAATAGTAGCCTCGTTAACATCCACATGAATCTCGGTATCAAATTCTCCTAGCGTATCAAACCATTGCCTTCGATCTCGAATTTCTTGGAGCGAGACAGTCTTGTTGTGGACTTTGCGACTTAGTGCGTCGGCTACAAGATTCGCCTTTCCGGGATGGTAGCGAATGTCGCAGTCGTAGTCGCTAATCAACTCGATCCAACGTCTTTGTCTCATATTGAGATCCTTTTGGTTGAACACATGTTGGAGACTCTTATGATCGGTGTAGACTATGCATTGCGTCCCATATGGTAGTGTCGCCAAATCTTCAATGCAAAAACCACAGCACCAAGTTCGAGATCGTGAGTCGTGTAGTTCACTTCATGAACCTTCAATTGCCTTGACGTGTATGCTATAACTTTGCCTCGTTGCATGAGAACACAACCAAGACCTTGATTAGAAGCATCGCAATACACGGTGAAGTCATCTTTTCCATCGGGAAGTGTGAGAATAGGAGCGTTACACAACTTGCGTTTTAATGTCTCGAAAGTCTCTTCTTGCTCGGGTCCCCATTCAAAGAGTCGATTCTTTTGGGTTAATGCCGTTAACGGTTTAGCAATCTTCAAGAAATTAGCTATGAACCTACGGTAGTATCCCGCTAAATCCAGAAAAGAACAAACCTCGGTTGGGGTTGTGGGAACACACCAATTCTTCACAGCTTCAATTTTAGCAGGATCCACGTGAATTCCTTGGCTATTCACCACATGCCCTAAGAATTGAACCTCCTCCAACCAAAATTCACACTTGGAAAACTTGGTGTATAATTGCTCCTTCTTCAAAAGTCCAAGAACTTGTCACAAGTGCGTCTCGTGATCGATTTTTGTCTTGGAATAAATAAGAATGCCATGAATGAACATGATCACGAACTTATCGAAATACGGTTTGCATACTCGATTCATGAGATCCATGAACACAGCAGGCGCATTGGTCAAGCCAAAAGGCATGACCATGAACTCGTAGTGTCCATATCGAGTACGAAAAGCGGTCTTTGGAATGTCATCATCATGAACACGTAGTTGATGATACCCAGAACGTAGATCGATCTTTGAGAATTGAGTTGCTCCTTGAAGTTGATCGAAGAGATCATCGATTCGAGGAAAGGGTATCGGTTTTTGATAGTAAGCTTGTTGAGTTCTCGGTAATCGATGCACATACGAAATGAACCATCCTTCTTCTTCACAAATAGTACAGGTGCACCCCACGGTGATGAACTAGGGCGAATGAAACCCTATCGGTCAACTCTTGCAGTTGACTAGCGAGTTCTTGCATTTCAGACGGTGCAAGACGATAAGGCGATTTAGCCACAGGGTTTGCACCAGGGATTAAATCAATCTTGAACTCAACTTCTCGCATGGGAGGTAACCCTTTAAGATCCTCGGGGAAAACTTCGAAAAAACTCCGCACAACAGGAATGTCTTTCAACTCCTTACCCTTGGCTTTCGTATTAACTACATATGCCATGAAAGCCATGTAGTTTTACTTAAGCACTTGCGGGCCTTGATGCAAGACATGAGTTTGAGTCTTTGAGATGATTCTCCCCAAAGACCCTTAAAGTATCACCAGTCGGTAAAGGAATTTGGATACACTTCTCAAAGCATAGAATTTTGCACGTTGCTTGGCTAACCAATCCATACCATGATACCATCAAGCTTCCCAAATGCATAGGAATAAGGTCGACGAAGAACTCGTGTTCGTTAAGGCTCAAGGTGCAGTCACGTATTACGACGTCAACGACGATAGATTTTCCATCGGCGACCTCGACCGTGAAAGATCTTTCCAGATTAACACGCGGTTTTAAAAGTATAGGCTCGAATTCCAGGGACACGAAACTCCTATCGGCACCCGAATCAAACAATACAGAAGCATAATGACTATTTACAAGATACATACCTGTTTGGTAATAATGCATTATTGGTATGATGAACACAGATAGGAAATTTTATAAGACAAGAAATGATTTTAAAAGAGTTCAACGACGTACCATTCACCACGTCGTTGTTGGCTTGAGCTTGGTTGGCATTGATGTTGAAAGCCCTTCCACGAGTCGATGGCACAGTCCCGCGATTGCGAGGACAATGCGGACGAATATGACCAGGCTCGCCACAGTTATAGCAGGTTCGGTTGGTAAGCATGGCAGTGTTGTTTGGCGCACGAGGCAAGTAGTTACCAAGTGTCCATACTTCCCACATAATGAGCAAACTCGGCATGGAAAGTTGCTTGAATGATGGTACCTGCACGTGTTACACGGATGTGGACCGGTATAAGCTTTAGCCATGGGAGCTTGATTTGCAACCACCATTTGTTTTTGAGGAGCATTTGGGGCGGTCACAGCGTAGTTGCGTGTCGGGGTGAACTTACGCTTTTGTTTTGAGATGATGACTCGGCCCTTACCTCCTTTGTTGCCTCGGGTGTCACCTTCATAGTAGACTTGGAACCCTTTGCCGACATAGTGCCAGCTCTTATATGATTCTCGGTGAGCTGTGCAGTGATAGTAATCGCTTCCTCCAAAGTTGTGGGCCTACTACCCACCACAGCATCTTGAATTTGAGGTGGCACCCCCTTGATAAATTTCTCGATGTTACGGGGCATGATGTCCACCATGTGTGGTAGAAGCATACTCAACTCATGATGTCGGGTGGAATAAGCCAAATGATTCCTACCATCTTGTTTGAGGTTCCAGAACTCCTCCTCCAGCTTTTGTAATTCGCTCCTCGGGCAGAACTTTTGGATCATGATATCCTTAAATTCTTCCCAGGGCAACGCCATTGCAACCTCAGTTCCATGGTTTCTCTTTTCACTATTCCACCAAGTTAGTGCTCGTTATTGAAGAACACTAGTGGCATAGCGAACCTTGAACTCGTCGGGGCACTCGCTAACAATGAATGTGTTCTCCATACTTTCAAACACTCGAGAAGTCCAGTGGCTCCTTTTCCACTAAAGTTAGTGGGTTTGCACGAGTTGAAGTGTTTGAAGGTGCAAGTGTGATTGATCCCGTTTTGGTTGTTGCTATTCTCTCCATGACCATTCCATTGTTGCTGGAGTTTGTCATTAAAGTGCTATTGAGTTCAGCAACCATGGTCGGGATGACAGTAGCCAGTTGTCGGGCGATCATGGCGGCTAGCTTACGATCGGAACTTCCACGCTTTCCATGATGACGAGACATGCTGGAATATGTAAAATGAGTTAGACACGGGAAATAGGATAACAAGAATTATAATTCAACAAGGATAAGTCAAGAGTTATAAGACACTTGGAATGGTTCCATTTGGTAACGCATTACCGTTTGGAAACGTGACACGTCAAGGTAAGTTGACCCATTGGCCTTAGAAGTTTGTGCATGTTGACCATAGTTTATCACTCATCCCAGAAATCCCCAGGTAAGCATAACTAGTCCCGTAGGATTTATGCGATATGCTTGCCTTAGCCGAGGGCCTTTTGCCAGGAAATCCAGAATACAGGTGTCTATGTGTCACACAAACTTCTTAGGTTCGTGAAATCAAAACCTTGATGAGATTTATATAGATTAGACATAGCGTCTAAAGATCATAAGTATAAGCATAAGTTCCCACGTGTTGACGAGAATAAGATTAAGAGATTTCATGTTCGGGGAGAGTCAAAGAGTCAAAGCTAAGTTTAGGGAGACAAGTAACAATGTTTAGGCAATCCTATGCTAAGGCATCAAATTGCACATAAGTGGGCATAACATTATGTAGCATGCAAACTATATAGTTTACAAGATAGAATCATAATTCTATAAGGTTTATCCTTACTATAGTCTAGGTCACCATTTCTAATAACCTAGATCCCTATAGTTATGGGCTCTGATACCAATCTATCACACCCCAACCTTGACGGCGGAAACGTCGAGGTGTGAGGGTTAAGATCGTTCACAGCCACATAACGCTATTAAAACCCAAATTTATATTAAACATAAGTTCCAATTGTACTATTACAATCATAAGTCTCAAAGAAATAAAAAACATAACATAAAATGTAACAAGTCATTTTATTTTACTTATTTATCTAGGTCCATTACTAGATGTGTATGCTTCAATGAGTAGAAATCAAGCTTGAGTATTTCCTGAAACATATTAAAAATAAAAGGTCAATAATAATGTTGGTGAGATCTTCATAGTTTGAAATACATAAGTATATAAAAGATGGCAATTCATGTTGTAAATTAGAGAAACAAGGTAAACTAGGGATGTAAGACAGAATGCACAATCAAACCTCGACAAAGTTTTACAAGTCTCAAACGTTTAAAATTATATACGATTAGCTAAGTGTACTTGGATCAACCAAGCAGGCTTGTCTGGCCCATAGATCTATGACTTCGCTAGGCTAGCAATAGTTAATGATTGTACATATATTCGACATTACATGGTAGCTACCAAGTTCAACTAACTACAACATGTAAGTGAAAAGCCATAAGTTTACAAGAATCAAACATTTACAAGTGCAAAGTTTATAAAGTAACATGTTTCGCCCCAAAATGTGAAAATATGAAAAAGGGGTATAGAAATACTCACTTGATCAATAAGTATAGAATGACGATTAAATAAGAAATGTAATAAGCAGTGATCCAATGCAGTTCTTCACAAGGCACCTAAAACTATATATATATTACAAGGTTTAAGTTTAATAATCGCTTAACGATTTCACGAGAACTAGGGTTCAACTTGGTATTTGGGAGTTTACTAATTAAATCAAATAAAATGGTAGATTTGTTATGTTCTAATTCAATGAAATATACAAGTTAATCATTTTACTATTAAGAAACGAAAAGAAATCATTTGATAAAGTTTAAGTGTAGTTTAAATATCTTTTATAATTTTAACGAATCATCATTAAACATTAATATATATAGATGATAATTTTGAATAATATATAATTTGGTGATTTATGACATTATTTAAGTCTATTTATAAGAAACATAAACTAAATAAATTATCGTCTAAAATATTTAATAAAAGCATTAAAATAAATTTGCAGAAAATAATATGATCTCATTAAAAATTAACAAGTTCACAAATTGTATTTTTATAAAAGATTAAAAATTTTTGAATTTAAAACAAGGCTAAATCAGCCCAAAATGGAAATTGAAGGGGCCGGGTTCGAACCGGGACCTCAATGTTGGACTCCAAGTGTATAACCAGTGAATCAGGCCTCAGCCGCGGTTTGTATTTCGTTTTAATTTCTTAAAAACATAACTCAAGCAACACCCCCAAATCTTATGAACCCTAATTTGACAAATCCCAAAATTAAACCTTAATTCGCTTAAGATAGCAAAATCAATGTTAGGGCTTTTAATCCCCAAGCAATTTCGAGTCTATCTGCATAACTAATTACCTAGATTGAAGTTTAAATCGATGAGAACGAGAAGAGGAATAAGCCGCGACTGTGGGGAGTTACTCCAAGGTGATTTGCTTGATGATAACCCAATTACTTGTAGGTTTAGCTTCTTTAGAAAGTGGAAAACGAAAGCCCTCTGTCGATTTGTAATGAAGTTGTATAGATGGTGGAGTTCGACCAGGCTACTGGTTCACGATGAGACGAAAATCGAATGCGAAGTTTTGTGTGATTTCAGGTGAAATTGGAACTGGAAATCAATTAGAGATAGTTAAACGATTGTTTAGCTTCAATTAATTGTGTTATTTACTAGTTTTAGTGCACGAACGGCACTATGGTTAAAGCCTTCGGTTACACGATTTGTTTGGAGTTCGTAACAGTTGTTTTAACTCCATTAAAGACCATAATTGAATTCAGAACACGATCGTGAACCGGTTGGGTGCGTTTTGGTTCAAAATTGAGCGACTTTATTCGGTTTTTGGCCTCGCCGGAGAGTTCGGCCGGCGGTGGCCGGGACGGCCGGAAAACGAAAAACGAGAATTAAAGGGGGAAGGGGTTGGGTTTCAAAAGTTTACACAAATGGTCCCTCAACTTTCAACCTTTTTTATTTTATGCAAAAACTTTCATTTAAAGTTTTAAAAATACACAAAACCCCATAACTTTGAAGTTTCAAATCTTTTAAGTTTTATAATTTTTATAAGTAGTTAATGTTGTTATTATATATTATTATTATTACTATTATTATTATTTATTATTATCATAATTATTAGTTTGATTAGAAAATAAAGGCAACAAAGAATAAGCATAACAAATTCACAAGTTTCATAAATGACAAAATTAGTCCATACAAGAACTTAACAATGTTAACTTTAGTTTAACCCAAAATTACAAGATGTTATAGTCTCCCACTAACTAATGAATTTGTCCCAAAATTAAGAATAAAACTAAGAGAACAGGTGCGGGTATCTCTCCTTCATATGATTCTCACGCTCCCAAGTGAACTCAGCTCCACGTTTGTTTTCAACGGACTTTGACGATAGGTGTGGTAGTTGTTGGGTCTTCTTCAGGGTTCGATCCATAATCTCAACAGACTTCTCAACGAAATGCAATGACTCATCTATTTGAATTTCCTCTAGGGGAACATGCAAATTTTCATTAGCCAAGCACTTCCTCAAGTTTGAGACATGGAAGACAAATGAACTCCACTAAGTTCGGAAGGTAGTTCCAGTTTATAAGCCACTTTCCAATCCTTTTCAAGATTTTAAAAGGTCCTACAAATCTTGGAGCTAGTTTACCCTTCTTTCCAAAGCGAACAACACCTTTCCACGGTGACACCTTAAGAAGAACCATGTCGCCAACTTGGAACTCCAATGGCTTACGACGCTTATCGGCGTAACTCTTTTGTCGACTTCTTGCCACTTCAAGGTTCTTGCGGATTGTGGAGACTTTATCGGTCGTTTCTTGTAAAGTTCAGGACCATTAATGAAATTTTCACCAACGTCGGTCCAGCAGATCGGTGATCGGCATTTACGACCATACAAAGCCTCGAATTGTGCCATCTTGATACTTGAGTGATAACTATTATTATACGAAAATTCCGCGAGCGGTAAATGCGTATCCCAATCACCACCAAAGTCAAGGACACAAAGACGCAGTAGATCCTTGAGTGTTTGGATTGTTCGTTCGGTTTGACCATCGGTTTGAGGATGGTAAGCCGTACTTAATCCAATTGAGTACCCAAGAGTTCTTGCATCGAAGACCAAAAGTGTGAAGTGAAGCAAGCATCTCGATCGGAAATAATGTGTAAAGGCACGCCATGACGACTCACAATTTCGTCAATGTAGATTCGAGCCAGCCTTGAAACCTTGTACGTATCTCGTATGGGTATGAAATATGCGGTCTTAGTCAAACGGTCTACAATGACCCATATGCTATCATGACCACAAGGTGTACGAGGTAACTGGTTATGAAATCCATGGATATGTGTCCCATTTCCACATAGGGATTTCAGGTTGCTCAAGTAAACCACTTGGTCGTTGATGCTCGGCCTTGACTCTTGCACACGTGAGACACTTGGAAACATAAGACGCGATATCCTTTTTCATTCCAGGCCACCAATATTGACCACGCAGGTCCATGTACATCTTGTCGGAGCCAGGATGAATGGAATATCGGGTTTGACGAGCTTCGTTCATAATGAATTGTCGAAGGTTATCATGATTTGGGACCCAGAGTCGATTCAAGAAGTAACAAGGCCATTCGGTTTTGTCTCCAGTTGTGAACGAACATTAGAACATTCAAATCTTTTCCTCATCGGTTAGTGCCGCTGTTGAGCCTCGCGGATGCATAACTCAAGGGCACTATCGATCCTTATGTTTTGGAGCATAATAGTAGCCTCGTTAACATCCACATGAATCTCGGTATCAAATTCTCCTAGCGTATCAAACCATTGCCTTCGATCTCGAATTTCTTGGAGCGAGACAGTCTTGTTGTGGACTTTGCGACTTAGTGCGTCGGCTACAAGATTCGCCTTCCAGGATGGTAGCGAATGTCGCAGTCGTAGTCGCTAATCAACTCGATCCAACGTCTTTGTCTCATATTGAGATCCTTTTGGTTGAACACATGTTGGAGACTCTTATGATCGGTGTAAACTATGCATTGCGTCCCATATGGTATTGTCGCCAAATCTTCAATGCAAAAACCACAGCACCAAGTTCAAGATCGTGAGTCGTGTAGTTCACTTCATGAACCTTCAATTGCCTTGACGTGTATGCTATAACTTTGCCTCGTTGCTATTATTATTATATTATCATAATTATTAGTTTGATTAGAAAATTTAAGGCAACAAAGAATAAGCATAACAAATTCACAAGTTTCATAAACGACAAAATTAGTCCATACAAAAACTTAACAACAAGATGTTACAACCCAGACCTTGGAGTTGCTTTCACTTTTGTTGTTATAGTCCTTTCATGTTTTTTTTTGTACTCAAAATTTCATTCCACAATTTTTAGAGGGTGTTTGAGGTGAAACATTCCATTAAGTTACTTTTAATTAATTATTTAAACATAATTTTAATTAATTATTCAAACATAATTTTACTTGAAAATTATATTAGTTTCTTATTTTTATTTCATTCCTTCCAACCAAACGCCCCTTAAAGAATTGTATAGGTATCAACATAGGGGTATCGTCTTTTTTTCCCATGTATTTTCCCTTTTATTTGTATCTACTATATAATTGTTTTTTTAGAGTATACTTTTACTCATTTATTATATACTAATTACAAACCTGTTTATTTTTCATGGTTTGTATCATGTGTTTGATGAGTTGTATCATCTTTTGTCTTTCTTTTTTTTTTAATCTTTAACTTTTCTCTTTTAAGCTAATACTTTTTAGTCTTTTTACAATTTAGCCCCCAACAAATTTTTACCTTCAACTTTGGTAACCTATACTTTTTATCTTTCACAAAATTTTCATTTCGGTCTATATTTTACGAGTTAAGATGTTGTGATTTGAGCGTGTGATTCAAAGTTTTTACATCTATTTTTCTCGTTTAACGGTCTCGTCATAATACACGAGTTCTAGATTGACTTAATTTTTTTAATGTTTTACGTCTCATGTGAGTACTCAAATGCTTTTAGGTATACTTTCCGTTTGGTTTTGTTATTTTCGTTTTTATTTATTTTTTATACGAGTTTTACCATTGTTGGTAGTCGTTGGTATTAATGTGACATTGTTGTTACTTGCTATGA
This sequence comes from Flaveria trinervia, assembly GCA_025506515.1. Classification (NCBI taxonomy): domain Eukaryota; kingdom Viridiplantae; phylum Streptophyta; class Magnoliopsida; order Asterales; family Asteraceae; genus Flaveria; species Flaveria trinervia. The sequence continues at coordinate 157,453 of JACCIX010001242.1, forward strand.
TTTTACGCCCCGCTGTTACGCAGGGAGCTTAATTACTATATGTTAATATTAATTTACAATTTCCATTATTAGCATTCTTATAGTTGTTTGTTTTGTTCTCTTTTTTTAAACGGCCTATTAATTAAAGTTTGGCTATCCTAGGTACCGCAATGGCGAAAAAGCACCCCATAAACCAGCGAGCACAGATAGCGCTAGGTAGCCCAAACCCACCAACCATCATTTTTTGGGGAAAACCCACCAACCGAAGGCCCGTTACACTTGGTTTGTTCTCTTAGCTATAGTTTATGCTACATGGACTACTATACTACATTGTATTATACTATATTATATTGTACATTAAAAATAGTTTTTGAACTAGAAGGTCTCACAGAAATAGTCTTCTTATCTGATGGGATAGAAGTAAATTATACCTCATTACACCCTTTCTATGGTATTGCGTTAAGTGAGATTTTATCTAAAACAATCTATTGAAGTATTAACTCTTAGAGAGCGTTTGGTTGGAAGAATGGAATGAAATGAAATGGAATTGAGAAACTAGTATAATTTTCAAGTAAAATTATGTTTGAGTGGGCAATGAAATGCAAAACCAAGGGAATGTTTAACCTTAATTCCCTTGGTTGTGGAATTTCAAAATCCTTCCACCTAAAGAGGGAATTTGAAATCCCACAACCAAAGGAATCGAAGTGAAACATTCCTTTGGGTTTTACATTTTATTACTCACCCAAACATAATTTTACTTGAAAATTATATTAGTTTCTCAATTCCATTCCATTTCATTTCATTCTTTCAACCAAACGCTCCCTTAAATTCCTCTTTCGTACTACTTAGCTTCCGAATTTGAATTCTTATAATAAATCACAACTTTACTAGTTGATATGTGAAATTATATAGTTTATTAGTAAAAAGAAAGAATATTATCAAACACCATGGTTTTATCATTAAAAAATTAAGTGAAAAAATCTACTAAAAGAATATATGTTATTCTTCTTAATATAATGATGATAGGTACACTATTTAATAGTACCGATTCAAATTAGATTTAATACATTATAACTATTATTTATTGTCTCTCTCCCTCGAGTATATTCTTCTTTATTTTTTCCTTTTGGAATAATAACTTTACGCAAAGACTTGATATGTGATCTACCGAAAGAGTATTCCCCTTCCAACAACCCCTTTTTATGTCGATAACTATGGGACCAAAGTTCGATTCATATTCATACCAATAAGAATACTTTAAGCTCGTCAACACTACTCAAACACATGTTTATACTACCACTAGTTATTGTGATATGAAATTAACGTCCTTATAAATATTATTTATATCATAAATATAAGAAAAAAAACGACACATACATAAAAGGTAGTATATTTACCCCTTTTTACTTCTATATTAATGTTGTAAGCATTAGCGGATGATAGTAGGGGGACCCCCTCTTTTTTTTCGTCGTAAGTGTTAGGTGTTGTTTGTTTTCTTTTTGCAGAAAAACGTTTACAACCTGTGAACCACATCTGCAGACGTATACAGCAGAAGATGTGGACCAAACATCTGTAATCTACAAGAAAGAAAAACTGTTTGTTTTTTTAACATCTGCAGGCTGCTAAACAAAAATTTTGAACTAAACCACAAATCATACCATCTAATATCACAAATGTAATAAAACCCTAACCTAAATCACAAATCATACCATCAATATTACAAATCAAAACCCAAACCTAAATCACAAATCATACCATCTAATATCACAAATTAAACAAATTCCTAAACCAAAACATCTGTAAGGATTCCTTAAGTCTGATGCAACCCAAAACATCCAAAGTGTCTCAACAACATGCACTAAGTACTGAAGTGAAGAATGCTTCGGAAGTTTTACACAATACATTAGAAAACATTCTAAGTGTAAAATCTTCCGAAGTCAAGACCAATATCTTCCGAAGCCAAACATGAAGTCTTCCGAAGCTTCAAGAGACAAAGTCTTCCGAAGCTTCACCCTATGAAGACAGATTTCTTCCGAAGACTTTTAGTACACATGCTTTATCTGATGTACTGTTCCATAAAGCACCTTTTCCGCTGCGTCTCTGATAAGTCACCAACTTACAAGAGTTGGTGAAAAGGTCCATGCTTTTGGTAACTGTACATTGAGGTCTTGAGTCTGAAACTTTCCACTTTATGTACTTTATCCTTTTTGTAATTTATAAGGATGTGAGCTATGGCATGTCATAGTCACAAGGTCAAAAGGCAGATATGCCTTTTGATTCTACAATTGATTTTGTTAGTGTCTAGTCAATTGTATCCAGCTGGCTTTCATAGTATAGCCGGCTGTAGGTTGTAGTATAAGTATTTCAAGTTTCTTGTATCTTTAACATACTTTGTAACACTTGTAAAAGAACTTGAGAAAGCAATATACTGCATCCTTGAAAACCATATTCTCATGTTCTGTCTCTTGCTTTACTTGTGTTCTTTGTATCACTTTTGGTTAACCCAGTTTACTGTTTGATTAGAGTTTAGATAATCTCATCATTGTGTTGTTGTGTTGTAATTGTGTTCAAACCCTTAAACGATCCTGCAATTGGTATCAGAGCTTTCAGGCTCTTGATATAAGATCTAACCATCTTAAGATCCCTCACACACACAAAAACTAAACTCTTCAAATGGCTTCCATCTCAAAGACTGATATGGAGACTGGAACCATGAAGAAATCCCCACTGATCACTCTTGATGATTTTGACACCTGGTGCATGAGGATGGAAGGCTTCATCAGGTCTCTTGACTCAAGAATGTGGGAATCTGTTGAAAAGGACCTTTCATACCCAGCACCCCCTTTGCTACTGGTGCTGGTATGATTCCTAAAGATATGGCCAACTACTCAGATGAAGATAGAAAAAGAGTAGAGATTGACAGGAAGGCCATGACTGCTCTTCAGACTGCTCTCCCAAACTCTGTATACAGAGGTTTTAAGAAGTGCAAAACAGCTAAACAGCTGTGGGATGCACTGAAGCTGATGTATGAAGGCTCCTCTGAAGCCAAGGAGAACAAGAAAGACCTTCTGAAGCAGCAGTTTGAAAATTTCACCTTTAAAGCAGGTGAAACCATGACCCAACAATACTTCAGGTATGTTGAGATTGTGGATACCCTAGTGGATGGAGGAGTTCCTCTTGAGAACAGAGACATTGTAAGGAATTTCATGTCCTCACTTCCTAGGCAATGGACACACTATTGTGTGGTGATCAAGAGGACTGAGAACCTTAAAACTCTTACTCTGACAGAGTTATATGGGATTCTCAGTGGATACCAGATGGAGATGAACATATAAGGTTCATCTGGCAACTCCAACAATCAAATGGGTTCAGCCCTTCATGTGGTTGAAAGGGACAGCATAGAACCCCAACATCATCTCATATGCTACCCTGACAACTCACAAAAGGGTCCTTTCATCACCTTCCCGGAGACACCAAGGGAAAACTTTACTCAAGGAAGTCCATTCTAAGAGACAAGTTCTTCTCAAGCCTTTGTGTCTACTGATGGTGGGAATTATCTCTTCACTCTTGAAGACCTGGACTGTATTCATCCAGATGACCTGGAATACATGGAGATAGTTCAGCAGATGGCTCTCCTCACTCACAGAGCCAAGAAGTTCTACAAGAGAACAGGAAGAAGATTTCCAAGCAATGCTACCAGTGGAAAGTTTGGGCTGGATAAAAGCAAAGTTAAGTGTTACAACTGTAACCTTATGGGTCACTTTGCTAGGGAGTGTAAGGCACCTAAAACAAATGGGGGCCAAACACCACCCAGACCAAACTACACTGACAAAGCTCCTTAGTCTGAGAAGCCTAAGCAACATGCTGCTGTTGCTGTTGAAGAAGGAGGCTTTGACTGGAGTTTTCAGGTGGAATATGCTTCTCCAAACCAAGCACTGATGGCTAACCATGATGAAGCCAAGGTATTGGAACATCTCTGTACTCCTGAATGCATTGCTAAAGTGAATAGATACAGGTCCTACAACGATCCGATCTTGAGTCATTAAACATATTAAAATCTGATTTTAGAAAGTCTGAAAATGATTACAAGTTAAAAATAGAAGATTTGGAGAAAACCATTTCAGTACTAAAACATGAACATACAGATTTTAGAACTCAGATCCAAGATCTCATAACTAAATTGACTGAGTGCCAGGCTGAGCTTGTGATCAGCAAAGCCAAGGCAGAGAAAAGTGTTCTTGAAGAAGAGACCTTCAAAAACATGATATCCTCATCCCTGCATAACAAAGTGTGCTATTAAAATAGACAGGGACTAGGATCAAATGAGATAGCTCCTCCACACACAATCTTGTCTGTAAGATATCCTAGGTGTGGAACTTGTGAAGATGAGCTTCCTCTTATAGATCCTATAAGTGAGGATGATGAAGAAGTGATAGTGAAGAATTCCTCTGAGAAGAGTGAAGAAGAGGATTCTTCCAAGGGCCACTATCCTTCTGAGGAGAAGAAATCATCTGTGATGACCAAGTCCAAAAGAAAGAACTTGATCAGGAAGAGCAAAAGGAAAGCAAAGAAGGCTCAAGAAATCAAGGCTACTTTTGATGCTAAGCAGAAACAAGTTTTTATCTCTGTAGGTTTCAAAGTAGTAAGGACTGAAGACATCAACCAAGACTCCTCATCTAAGAGTCCTGGTTCATGTTCAAATCATCTCAGAGCAAAGAAGAAGACTGAGCTGCTATGTACCACTGCTGCACAGCCTGGACCATCAAACTCTAAGAACAGTTCACAGCCCAAAAGAACTGTCTCAGCATCTACCAAGATGAAGGTGGAGAAGGGATGTGACCAAAGCCAGTCTTTCTCTCAAAAGGAGACTCTTTGAAGAAGAAAATGTTATGTGTCATGTGTGAAAATACTTCTCACATTGCTAAGGATTGCCCATACAATCCTAGAAGTACCATCCACATGACCAATACAAAGACTTCAAAGAATCTCAAGAAGTCTCAAGCTTCGGAAGGAAAGTCTGTTTCCTTCGGAAGCTCCAAATCAAAGAAGAAGGTAAATGGAAAATTACCTTCGGAAGTAAAATTGGTCTCGGAAGAAAGGAGTTCTTCCGAAGCACTGAAGTCTGCTGCAGTGACTGCAGAATCTTCCGAAGGTTCAGTCATCAAAACCTGTGAAGTTCCAAAAGCTTCAAAGGTTTTGAAGGTCAAGTCCAAGAGTCCAAAGGTGTGTGGAAGTCTAAAAAAGACCAAATGACTAAAATTTCTCCATCAACAATAGCTGAAGATCCTCACAGTACAACCATAGGATCTATTACTGTTGCATTACCTTCTATTACACTTACTGAGCCCAAGACAAGTACGGCTTGGGTTTCCAAATGTAACTAATCATTTTCTTTGTGCAGGAACAACTCAAGACAAACGGAAACGTCTGGATAATTGACAGTGGCTGTTCCAGGCACATGACAGGCAATAGGTCTCTACTCCATAATTTTGAGAGAATTGATGGAGGACCAGTTGCTTTTGGAAGAGATGAAGGTGGTTACATTTCTGGAAGGGGCAAGGTCACAAATGGTAAGCTCAGCATTGAAAAGGTAAACTTTGTTAAGGAGCTTGGGTACAATCTTCTGAGTGTATCCTAATTTTGTGATCAAAGACATAACATGCTCTTTACTGAGCATGAGTGCATTGTTCTCAAGCCTGGTGTGGTCATTCCTCATGAGCACATCCTGCTCAGATCCCCTAGGAAAAGGAACATGTACATGATGGATTTGCAAGAAACATCTCCCTCTGGAGAAGTTTCATGCTTTTTATCTAAAGCCAATAATGATGAGTCTTTCCTATGGCATAAAAGAATGTGCCATGTAAACTTTAAAAACATGAATAAATTGATTAAGCATGATCTGGTAACTGGAATGCCAAAGAAAGAGTTTACAAATGATGATCATTGTGTTGCATGCCTGAAAGGGAAGCAACATAAGGCATCCCATAAGCCTAAGGAAATGAACTCCATCACTACACCCCTACACTTGTTACATATGGATCTCTTTGGCCCCACCAATGTAATGAGTTTAGGAAGGACCTTATACTGTCTAGTGATCATAGATGATTTTACAAGATTCACTTGGGTCTTCTTCCTTAGAAGTAAAGATGAGACTCCTGAGATTCTAAAGAATTTCATCTTAAAGATTGAGAATCAATGTGATCACAAGGTCAAAACTATAAGATGTGATCAAGGAACTGAATTCAAGAACCAAATCCTTGATACATTTTATGATGAAAAGGGTATTACAAGACAATATAGTGCTCCCAGGACTCCTCAGCAAAACGGAGTTGCTGAGAGGAGAAACAGGACACTTATTGAAGCTGCAAGAACTATGTTGTCTGACTCTAAACTGCCTATCACCTTCTGGGCAGAGGCAGTTAATACTGCTTGCTATGTGCAAAACAGAGTTTTAGTAGTTAAGACACATGGTAAGACTCCTTATGAACTTTGGCACAAGAGGAAACCTTTCATTGGTTTTCTCAGGTCATTTGGATGTCCCTGCACCATCTTGAATACCAAAGATCAAGTTGCCAAGTTTGCTGAGAAATCAGATGATGGAAACTTCATTGGATACTCTTCCCAAGCTAAAGCTTATAGAGTATACAATCTCAGAACTAGAATTATTGAGGAGTCAGCCAATGTGACTTTCAATGAGCACACACCCAGTGTGGCTGTTTTGGTCCGGATTGGCTATTTGATCTTGATTTAGTTACCAACTGTTTTAATAAATCTTGTGAGCATGTTTCAGGATCTGCAGAAAATTTAAATACAGGTGATCCTGATCCAAGATTTGAGCTAGGAAGACCTTCAACTCACACACCTTCAGCTCCAGTTGAAACTACTTCAGCAAATGAGGTTTCTATCAGCACAACAATGACAAATCCAGCTGATACATCTGGCATGCCTTCAAATTCCAGCTCAGAGGCTTCTCAACCAGATAAAGACACCTCAATTGCAGAAGACAACAATGGTGATGGTGATAGTGATCAAGAATTTCTTGATGCTAATAACCATACCATAGATGACAACATCAATGATGTCACACACTCATTGGATCAAGTTAATCTTGATAAGTGTGATAATGTGGAGGATCAATCTTCAAGACCAGATCTAAATTTCTCAAATTTGGATCTATCTCAGCAACTTGCTGTGATCCCTCAGCTAAGGATCCACAAGTCTCATCCTACCACAAACATCATTGGAGATGTTATCTCCGAGGTAAAGACAAGAGGGCAAACCCATGAAGCAAATGTTTGTCTTCACTCTGTTTTCTATCCCAGTTAGAGCCAAAGAAAGTTGAGGAGGCTCTAAAGGATGGAAGTTGGGTTGAAGCTATGCAACAAGAGCTGCTTCAATTCAAAAGGCAGAAAGTTTGGAACCTTTGTCCTCTTCCTCATGGGAAGACTACCATTGGAACCAAATGGGTTTTTAGGAATAAGAAGGATGATAGAGGAATCATCATCAAGAACAAGGCAAGACTAGTTGTTCAAGGATACACACAAGAAAAAGGGATTGATTACACTAATGTCTTTGCTCCTGTAGCAAGACTAGAAGCTGTTAGGATATTCCTGGCATTTGCTACATCCAAAAATTTCAAAGTCTATCAACTTGATGTAAAGTGTGCTTTCATATGGAGTGATTGATGAGGAGGTTTATGTCAAACAACCACCTGGTTTTGTAGATCCTGATCATCCTGATTATGTCTGCAAGCTTGACAAAGCTCTTTATGGGCTGCATCAGGCACCTAAGAAGTGGTATGAGACACTGTCTGAGTATTTCTGTAAACATGGATACAGGAGAGGTACTATAGATGGAACTCTCTTCATCAAAGGACAAGGAAAAGACATTCTGCTAGTTCAAGTATATGTGGATGACATCATCTTTGTTCAACCAATTCAAAGCTCTGCAAAGACTTTGAAAAGCTGATGAAAGACAGATTTGAAATGAGTTCAATGGGAGAACTCAACTTCTTTCTGGGAATTCAAGTGAAGCAGGTTGAAGATGGCATCTTCATAAGTCAGTCAAAGTATGTTCAAGATATACTCAAGAGATTCAACATGACTGATTGTAAGATTGCTAAGACACCCATAGCCAGAAACCACTCCCTTGGTCCAGATCTTGAGGGGGAGTGTGTATGAGCACTTATACAGGGCTATGATTGGGTCTCTTATGTATCTTACAGCTAGCAGGCCTGATATCATGTTTGCTACATGTATTTGTGCAAGATATCAAGCAAACCCTAAGATGTCTCACTTAATCACTGTGAAAAGGATTTTAAGATACCTCAAAGGTGCTTCAACACTTGGTCTATGGTATCCAAAGAATCCTAATTTCAATCTGTATGCCTATACAGACAGTGATTATGGTGGTTGCAACATGACTGCAAAGTCTACATCTGGGGGATGTCAATTCCTTGGTGGAAGGGTTGTCTCATGGCAATGCAAGAAACAATCCTGTGTGTCTGCATCAACTGCTGAGGCTGAATACATTGCTGCTGCAAGCTGCTGTGCTCAATGCTTTGGATTCAAAATCAGATGCTAGACTATGGATTTAACTTCAAAGAGACTCCTATCCACATAGACAACAATAGTGCTATGTCTATCACTGAGAACCCTGTGCAGCACTCAAGGACCAAACACATCAACATCAGGTATCATTTAATAAGAGATAACTATGAAAAGGGATTAATTAAACTAGTCAAAGTTCACACAGATGAACAATATGCTGATCTGTTCACAAAAGCTTTTGATGAACAGAGATTTAAGAATCTGATATCAGCTATTGGGATGATTAACTTTGAGTAGACTTTTTCTTAAAACTAATTCTAATTATTTCTTCTTAAAAAAATATGTGTGTCCTAAGTTGTCTAGTTTATCACTTTCATAAGCTCATGTTTTCTTTGAATGTAAAACTCTTTTTGAAGACTTTCCTTAGATTCTTGAAAATTTTCTGATACTTCGGAAGATGACGTTTTACCTTCGGAAGAAAAATATGTCTTCAAAATAAATGACTGTCTAAGAGATTTTACCTTCGGAAGAAGTCAAAATTTATCTTCTGAAGCTTAAAATTCTTAACTTAGACACTTATTCATTTTTAAGGACTTTTTCCTTCCGAAGCAAAATTAACCTTCGGAAGCTTTGTTCATTCTTATACAAAGCATCCAAGAGTTTATTTCTCTTCCGAGCATAAATCTTCAAGACTCTCAGGAAAATTCTTCCGAAGCATTTTAGCTTCGGAAGCTTTTTCAATCAAAACTTCCGAAGACAAATTACCTTCGGAAGCTTTTCGAATTCCAAGAAAACTACTTTTTGAGCAAAAAGGTAAACTACTTTTTCAGAGGTGGGACCGACATACGGATTTCAAAGTTTATCCTCTTTCATTAAATTTTATCTGAAATTCTTCTCCTGCAAATAAACCCAACAGTTTCCCCCTCTTCTATCATCTGCTTTTCTTCCAACCTAAAACCCAAAGCTTTCTCTCTGAAATTTCTTTCCCATTTTTTCTCTTCGTCTCTGAGCTACCTCACAATGGCTGACCTTGCTCACAGAAATGATCCTAACTTTGCCATGCAGCTACACAGACAACACAATCAGGTTGCTCTGTTATGCTCTGACAAAGATCCTCATTTCTCAGAGGTTTGTCGTTTCTTGTCTTTGTCTCACTACTTCACCTCCTAACCATTGATCATCCTCTATATGAGGATCACTTGCTTGAATTCTGGAAGACCTGCCAAGAGGTCATTATGGATGGGGAGAAGGCACTGTTTGCCACAGTGCAGGGGAGAACAATCTTCATCACTCGGCCCATCATCAACCGACATCTTCAGCTGGATGATGAAGAAGGTGAAGTGTTCTTCCCAAAGGAAGCGGTTAATCATTCCTTCGAGCAGATGGGCTATGAAGGAGATTTCTCTGTAAAGACCTTCAGGAAAGGGAAGGTCTCATCCCAGTGGAAACCTGCTCCATGTGGTTATCCACAGCTTATCAAACAAGCATGGTGGATGAGACCAGATTCCTGAGGATCTCTCCTTTATAGTTCATGGAATGATTCAGGGGGTCAAGTTCAGGTATTCACAATTTGTTTATACTAATTTACTTGCAAACTTAGACTCCTTAGAATACTACATGTTTCCTAGATATGTTCAACACATTCTCAACTGTGAATGGGCTCACAGTTGAGGGAAACAAGTAATATTCTTAAATTGGGACAGATGAAGCCCGACATCTTTAAAATTATGAAGAAGCCAACTGTAGGCTTCTCAGGGGTAGAAACAGCCCTAGTCCCAAAAATGTTAGAGCTCATTGCTTAAGGTGACAACCTAGCAGTCCAAGCTAGTGTTGAACCCACACCTACTACTCTCCAACCCTCTACACAACCTCAAATATCCATCACCTACCAAAGAAAATCCAAACGAACCCCTGCTCAGACTATTCAGTCTGTGGAGGCCCCCATATACTCACCGATACAGGAAGAAGTGGATACTGGAGCTCCCACTTCTCCTGAGGAGCAGACCACTCCCATTGTTTCAAGAATCAGTGATGAGGTTCCTCATGCTCACACTGATGAGCTCACTAGCCCAACAGCCTTAAGCCTTCACTCTGAGTCTTAACACTCAAGTGAACAACCTTCAGGGGACAACTACCATCCCCAGCCTTTGGATCTCAACCAACCAATTCCCAACCTATCCTTCTATACTGATGAAGACTTAGGATTCGGTGTGTACCATGAGTCTCTCTTCTCATCCCCTACTCAAAGAGAGACGAGTACCTCTGACTCTCCTCAGTCTATCCCACATCAGTCACCTATTACTGAGGTGGACACTTCTGAACTAGTTCCGGATGTCCATATGGAAGAGGCTCTCACTTTTGAAAGTGATTACATCATTCAGACCTCAACCATGGCAACTCTGCCCTCTGGCATCTCAACTGAGGCTGCCAGTGAGCAGAGGAAAACCAACAGCCAAGAAACTCAAGCTGGTGGTGAGCGAGAGGATTTTGGTCCAATCATCTCATCCCCCAGTGATTCTTCTGATGAAGATGAGGGGAACTTGAGACTAAAGGTGCAGAAATTGTCAAAAACATGCACCTATTTAGTCTCTAAGGTCAGCCACTTGGAATCTCAGGTGACTACCTTACAAAACAGGGTCAATGATCAGCAACTTCAGATTTCATATTTGAAGGAAAAACTAGCTGAGAGACCTTTAAGGAGAGCTCAACCAGGAACACAAGAACCTGTGAAAGTGACTGATTTATCCTCCAGCTTACCTATGCAAGTGGGTGATGCTACCAAAAAGGGGGAGAAAGTTATCACAACCACAGAACCTGGGAGTTCTTCAAAGAGAATGGACATAGAGGACTCACCATCCTCACTTGCTGTTGTGCATTCTCAGCAACTTCCTCAAACTCACATTAATGTGGACTCTATAACTCTATCATCAGGAGTCTCTTTGAGGAAGGTATACCAAGGGCTGTCTCATCTCCACCACATGGAACTGGCAACTACATCATCAGATGGAGGTATGATGATGACAGAAGAGCCCTCATACTTCACAGAGTTCAAGGCCAACAAGAAGTCTTTTAGTTCCAAAGCCTGAGCTTCTATGAAGGACTGGAATTAGTCAACATGCCACTTGTCAATCCAAGCAAATCTAGACAAGCTGACAGGCTGGCTCAAAGAATCCAAGACAGGATCCTTGCAGATTTCTCTCTAAGAAGGAGACTTAGGCAATCAGGCAATGTCATCGGTCAACTGGATGTTGAGGTGGACCCTAAGATTAGTTTCATAGAGGAAACCTTGGCTGAAGGCCCAGTGGCAGAACCTGAGACCCTTGTCTCACCATCAACAACTGCTGCAGAGGTCCAAACTCCATCTGAGACACCTGCTGGTGAAGGTGTTTCTCAGCCTCTCTCTAGCCAGAGCATGAAAGCTACACCAAGCAATGAAGGCCAAGCCTCAATCCACCCTGAGTCACAAAGGTCTGTTGGTGACAAAGGGAAAAGGATAATGACTCCTGAGGAAATGAGGAGGAAGAGAGAGAGGAAAAGGAGGCTAAGGGGAGAAAGTTCTTCTGGGTCATCTAAATTCATGCAAGCTGCAATCAGGGCTGCCCCCAGACCAAATACTAAAGATGATGAGTTAAGGGCAGTCAGGATTACCTATTTACAGACCAGGAACTAAGTTGTTGATGAAATCATCTCCCTCCCCTTAGAAGAGTGAATGAACTGGCTGACATGGAAGTGTCAAGAGAGATAAAAGAGAAAGAGGATGCAAGGTTACTTCTCCAATTCAAAGAGGAGAACAGACAGAAAAGACTTTACAAGCATACTCCCACTCTCTCTCCAGTTCAAGAAAGTCCTGCACAGGAAGATGTGGCTCCACAAGAACCTCAGGTAGATAAAGAAGAGGATAGAATCAAAATGATAAACTACCTGAGTGCCACAGGCTTCTATCAGGCAAATGCACTTCTTCCCCTGTCCTATGACTTCATTGAGTTCGAGTACTTAAAGCAACTTGAGCTTGAGTTAGTCAAAGAAAGAAAAACAACCAAAAGGAAGCTAAGGGAAGAAGCTGCAAAGTCAAGAGCCATCCTTCAAAAGAATGCAAAGAAGTCTGCTGACAGACAAAGAATGATGAGCTTCTTGAAGTCATATGGATTCTCCGGAAGGAGACTTGGTCCCATGTCTCTATCTACAATGGATGAGCATATAAGGGTGATCAAGCAGAAGATTAAAAGTGGTGAATTAATTGACTTACACTCTCTTCCAAGTCAAGTCCCACCTGAAGTGGAGGTCAAGTTTGAACAACCAGAGACACCTAAACCAGAACCTCCAGCTGAGCCTCAGCAAACTTCATCTTCTGATCCAAGACAGGGTCAAACTCCCTCTCCTTCTGAACCTGTGAGGGAGGAACACCCAATTGAGAAAGACACTGATGATCAACATGGTGCTGCAGACCAGTCTTCTCAGTTAAAGACATTAAAGAGGAAGAAGAATATGGCTTCTAAACCAAAGACTAAAAAGAAGGAGTCAAAGTCATCTACCTCTACACCCCAGGCTGAATCAGATCAACCTGAGGAAGTGCATGATGAGGCAACCCAATCAACTCCTATGCAAGTGGCTCCTCTAGCAACTGAGACACCTATCTTGTCCTGGACTTATTCTACCAATCCAGAAAGATGGCATATTGTCAGAGATCAAGGTGTTGACAATGTCTACTCCTGGCAAGACATAATCAACTTACCTCTGCATGATCTCTTTGAAATGAGAAGATACTATGAGAGTCTTGATGATCTTGACCACCAAATGAAGAAAGGAATGGTCTTGATTGTACTGAAGACTACCAACATCTGAATATCTTCTAAGTGTTTTGGTAGCATCAGCCTAGGGGGAGTTTGTAAAGATTCCTTAAGGCTGATGCAACCCAAAACATCCAAAGTGTCTCGGCAACATGCACTAAGTACTGAAGTGAAGAATGCTTCGGAAGTTTTACACAATACATTAGAAAACATTCTAAGTGTAAAATCTTCCGAAGTCAAGACCAATATCTTCCGAAGCCAAACATGAAGTCTTCCGAAGCTTCAAGAGACAAAGTCTTCCGAAGCTTCACCCTATAAGACAGATTTCTTCCGAAGACTTTTAGTACACATGCTTTATCTGATGTACTGTTCCATAAAGCACCTTTTCCTTGCGTCTCTGATAAGTCACCAACTTACAAGAGTTGGTGAAAAGGTCCATGCTTTTGGTAACTGTACATTGAGGTCTTGAGTCTGAAACTTTCCACTTTATGTACTTTATCCTTTTTGTAATGTATAAGGATGTGAGCTATGGCATGTCATAGTCACAAGGTCAAAAGGCAGATATGCCTTTTGATTCTACAATTGATTTTGTTAGTGTCTAGTCAATTGTATCCAGCTGGCTTTCATAGTATAGCCGGCTGTAGGTTGTAGTATAAGTATTTCAAGTTTCTTGTATCTTTAACATACTTTGTAACACTTGTAAAAGAACTTGAGAAAGCAATATACTGCATCCTTGAAAACCATATTCTCTTGTTCTGTCTCTTGCTTTACTTGTGTTCTTTGTATCACTTTTGGTTAACCCAGTTTACTGTTTGATTAGAGTTTAGATAATCTCCTCATTGTGTTGTTGTTTTGTAATTGTGTTCAAACCCTTAAACGATCCTGCAACATCATACTAACCAAATCACAAACCATCCTACATAAACAACAAATCAACTAAAAATTTAAACCAAATCACAAAAATACTTCATAAACCACAAGTCTAACAAAACTTAAAAAAAAGCTAACCTTGAAGTGTATGTTGAAGTGGCTAGTGGAAGGAGGGCGGCGCAGGGAGGGGCTGCAACGGAGGGGAGGGCGGCGCAGGGAGGGGTTGCAGCGGAGGGGAGGGCGGCGCAGGGAGGGGCTGCAGCGGAGGGGAGGGCGGCGCAAGGAGGGGCTGCAGCGGAGGGGAGGGCGGCGCAGGGAGGGGCTGCAGCGGAGGGGAGGGCGGCGCAGGGAGGGGCTGTAGCGGAGGGGCTACAACGACGGCGATTGGGGGAAGTGGCAAGAGGGAAGACGGGGAGGAGTTCAAGATGAGAAGTGGAGAAGTGAATATGAGATAGCTCCAGGTAAAGGGGAAAAGAGGAAAATAAGTGAGAAGAGGTTAAAGTGATAATTTCATGTCTTCTTCACGCAGACGCCAGGAATATGTTTTTAATGCAATATCTTCCGAAAAACAAACAATTAGAGTGTGTGGTCTGCGCGACGCAGATAAAAAAGATTAGGATGTACTTCTGAGAAAAAACAAATGCATCCTTAAACTTTACTCTGCCACTGGTTGTAAGTGTACACTATGATAGATATCATAGCAAGTACCTTCATGTATATTGTGAACTAAGTTATAAACTTATTTATTACATAGGTAGAATAAATTCAACATGTAAAAACCATTAGATTTAATGGATGTTTTGTATGTTACATGTCATTAGCTATTGATTAAATAAAATAATAATAATTATTGTTTGTGTTCCATTGTAGTTGATGATTAATTCTAGTTAAACCATTAATCACCAGAAACAAATCAATAAATCATCGAGTTCGTATCCTTGATAAACTCATATTGTGATCTGTTTATTAATCAGATAATGGTACCTCTTTGAATTGAGGAATTACAAGATAAATGTATAATAATAATAAACTATCCTCAAAGTTTATGTGCAAGTATATGTCTCGTATAAAGTGGAGATCAATCATTAGATGTTTTGTATGCGGGTGAAATACCTGATTAGTTACTACATGTGTGGCGCCAAGATTGTGACACCGGGTCGACTGAATAGTGTATATTAAAGGTCATTTAATAAAGATGTAATCAAACGAACCTTTATTGTGACGTGGCATGGGCCATGTATTTTGCCTCACTGGTTGAACAAAACAAAGTTAACTAGTTAACTAAATTATAAATTATATAACCTATTATCACAATATCACTTGATTGTTAATGAAGTTTAATTTTAATATAACTATAAATTAAATGCATGTTTGAGCAAAAAGAGTTGGATTTAACAAAGAGTAAATACAATATTGAAAGAATAACCAACTCTGAGTTCTGGTTATAATGCTTAACACGTAACCTAGTGAGACTTTGTTCGAAAGTTACATGGATATAAGTGTGTTCAAAGGTTATTAGATTGATTAACGCAAACAGACAATTTGGTTGGTTGACTTAATAATAAGTATAGCCAATGAAAAACAAGCTAATATGCTATCTAAATAAAAACCGATTCATTTATATGAAACAACTAACTTAATTATTATATGACCAATGATTAAGGGATTAATAATCTAATAGCAAAAAAAATCTTTATATCCTGACAATATTCAAACAGATAAAATCAAAACGATCATTCAACACTAAATACTTATTCAAGTTCTAAGCCCAAACAAAAATAAATCTAGGTTGAACATCATTACAAACACAATCCCAACACCCAAACTAGGTTAAGGGTGATTTAGCTGCTCATGAAAATGATTAGAACTTCGATTCTTGATTCATGCTCAAATTTATGATTGAATAGTAGACAGATGAGTTGTATGTTTCAAAAATCACCCATAAGCACCTCCAAACTTTTAAAAACAAACTCTCTTTCAAACGTATCCAAGAATACCAAAATTTAAAAAAAACACGTGTAGCGTCATAAGTGGTGCTGACATCCGCATAAGTGGTGCCAACAACGTGGTTGAAAATAGATGTTTAATGACTACCCCATTCTAAGTATGCTCCATTGGTACTTAAGTAGTCTGAGCCGTTTTCAACTACTTGTTTGTTTTATTTATTTCGTGGGCTACCAAAAGTCGTATTTGAGCTCCATAACATCTATAGTTTGGATATTCTTTGTTTATAACCTACATACACAATATTAACTTAAAGTAAGTCTATTTCATATGAATTAAATGCTAAAATCTTATAATTAGAATCATATAACAATGAACAATCAATAACTGAACAAAAAGTGATGGTATATATGTGTTGATTCCTTTAGACTTGGTTCCGCCTTCCTACAACCAATTTGTGCATCCCCTCATGCTACTATAGGGATATTTATATGTGATGGTTGACACTAATGGAGTTAATACACACACCTCACACACATGAAAGGAATGTCATTGTCATTGCATTCAAGTTATTATAACCACTACGTGGCATGACATTGCACCGCATGTAGTTGTACGGGTTCATGAGTTGTCACATACATTTACTAGTATATTCTGATAACCCTAATAGTCTTGTATATTGTTAGATGTCATTTGTAGTGGTGATTCATTATTGTATTGAGACGCTATCAATATACAATATCAAAGAGTATGGTTCTTTCTACATATGCTTAGATGTTTATGCTATCAAGTCCTTGAAAGTCTCATCATCGGTTGGTCGTTGAGGTTTGTCCAAACACGTCTTTGACTACACAACACAAATTATTTCACCTTAATTTATCTCATAAGAGCATTCACGTCTCATTCTTCATCCTCATTCTTATAATTAACAATTACTATTTTTTCCCTATAGTGTTTAATTATATAATATATTTTTTAAATTTATCATTACCTTTTGATCTTATTTACTCACACTCACTTTCCAAATATATTAGAAAAGTATAGGGATAATCAGTGTTACTTTATATATACAGATAAATAGTAACATTTTCTCTCTTATTCATTTACAATAACTCACAATCATTTCCTATAATATATAAAATACAATCACAATTAAATAAGTATCAATCCCCAATTTAAATTAAAAAAACGCATTTAAAGAATGATACAAATATTAGAAAAAAAAAACTTAAATGATGTCACATCTAATATTATAATCTAGTATATAATTACCGACAAATATATCATACAGGTTGACTATATGCAACATGTTGTAAAACAACATTTTTATGGTGATTTGTATGCTTGATGTCACCAGGTATGCAAATAATAATAATATAAAAAGTATAAAATTATATTTTTAAGATAAAATATAGTTAGATTTTTTCTTGTGAATAAGTTTTAATAAATTAATATAATAAAAAGATTTTATTTTATATTTTTTATTATATAAAACTGTTATTATTTAATAGGAAATGATAGAGAAACAAACATTTTGAGTATATAATCTAACATGTGACAATCCAAATTACTTACTTATTGCAATAAGTTAACAAAACTATATAGCGGCAAATACACCAATGAATTAGAGTTCAACTAGTTAAGTTGAGAAATTCAAAAACTTTTTTAAAATAGAAGGAGCTTTTGAGTTAAACTCCTACCCGTGAAAGAAAAAGATTTCTAGGTTAAAACAAAAGGTTTTCTTTAATAAGGGTTTTCTTTCGGTGGTCATCTCGATTTCGTACTCGAGTAAGAACATGATCGAATAAACCAACAACCCGTCAGTAATACTTTAGCCGTTTAAAAAAATAAATTGCAAAACTTTCATCCAAACTCCGTTGCCACTTTTATAGTAAAAATATAACCTTTTTTTACTAACCAGCAACATAATATTCTTTTCTTCCAAAATCCTCTAAAACCAAAAATAGAGAAATGCTTAAAATATTAAAATTAAAATAATTAAAATA
The DNA here is from genome assembly GCA_025506515.1 of Flaveria trinervia. Taxonomy (NCBI): domain Eukaryota; kingdom Viridiplantae; phylum Streptophyta; class Magnoliopsida; order Asterales; family Asteraceae; genus Flaveria; species Flaveria trinervia. Next base: position 175,588 of record JACCIX010001242.1, read on the forward strand.
ATAATAATATAATAAAGTGAGAGGGTCCCATCCTCGTACGTCTCGTCGTGTTGTGTCGGCGACCAATGGCGAGAAAGGAGGTCGGTTGATGTGGGCCCATGACCAAAAAGTCATTCTGCAACTCCACGTGTCAGCCTAGGCCAGCTCATTGACAGCTAATTTTCTTTTTTCTTTTTTCTTTTTTTGAATTGATGGTAATTATTTGTTCATTCTCATAGGCTGGTTTGGCTGGCTGCCACTCTGTATCGTTTCGCCGCGTTACCTAACCGAATCAATTTGGTGTGTTGACACTTAGATATCTTTTTCTCTCTTTTTTTTTTAAAAAAAATTACTATTTGTTTATTTATATAAATTTATTTTTTTAGATTTTAATGAGGCTGGTGATACTAGTCAACAGCTTGGTTTTATGGTTGATTTACTTTTATTACTTTTGATTGGTCGGTTTTGACGATTTAAAAATATAGTGAGCGGAATGGTTTATGATTTATATTGGAAAACCGTTCGTATACAAGTCAAATCGGACGCTGGTAGTTAAATATAATTAGTTTTATTTAGAAATATTTCATGTGCGTACGTAATTTGTTGTTTTTTGTCGTGTTCATGACTTATCAATTTAATATAAAGGTGTTTTGAACCATTTGTTTGCTAAAATGAGTGGCAAAATCAGCGCGTTATGGTTCGGTTGTTGAAATTCGTAATGATTGATTTTAATGACTTGGGCATGAGTATTCACCTTGTGTAAATTCATGACTAAACATAAATAAAAATAAACATGTTGTAATGAAAAATTAAAATTATATAAAATATCATAATATGAAAAAGTGTAAAAAACGAAACCCTTAATCAATTGTGAAGACTTTTAAGTTTATGATTCAATGACTTGTACGTTATTACGTACAACTTGGTTTAGAATGAAAATTACAATTTACACCGAAAAGTAAAGAATAATAATAAGCCCGACGCAATGACACATCAATAGTTTTACAAAAAGACATTTTTAATTTTTATTAGAGAAGAAGATAAAAAAACTCTATTTGTATAAAAAAATTAAAAAAAACAAATAAAAATAAAGAGTCATATGATAACTTTATAGCTTATAATGGGCATATAATATCCTCTAAACGGGGGATGTCATCAAGACATATGATCTCTAACATATGTATAACTAGGTTAGAAAATCTTCTTACTTATAACTTTAAATTACTTTAGTAAAGATATAATTTTAAATTACACGTGACATCATCACAATCATTTGCATCAAAATTTTCTGTATCTCTCTCCTATTAAATAATTAGTTTAATTACTAATAATATTATTTAATAGTTTCTTGAAATTTTTTTATTTATATTATTTCTAAATAAATAAAGTTTTTATTTATTAATAATATTTTCTAAAGTATATATTTTTTTGAAAAATCAAAATATTTTAAAAATGGTATTTTTAAAAAGAAAAATTAATTTAATTTGAGATTTATAATAAGGAAATTTTAAAAATGACATTTTTATGCGGTGTGTTTTACAACAAAATGTGTTTTTTGGAAAAAATTTTTAAAAACAAAATTTTAAAAAGTTGATATCACTGTTTTATTACTTATAGTTATTTCTCATAGGTAATTTTAATTATATCATATCTTAAGATATTATTTTTTAATTAACAAATTTTGTTATATAAATATATTTGATTTATTCAACTATTGTAATACACAGGTTTAATAAAGCTAGGATATATATATATATGAGTTTGATAAACCCAACATGTTTAAGCTAGTAATTTTTTCTCTGCATCAAATGAATGTTATATATTTGATTAAAGTTTTTTGAAAGTTTAAATTTCAATGTTATACTTTATCTTTTTTTCTAAGTTATTAATTTTAATTGTTGTCTTATTTTTGTATTTTAACTTTAGTTTGCTTTTTATGTACGTATCTTTTTTTTAAGTTTTGTAAAACTCTTAAATAACTATGACGAAATACATTGATCGTATTAAGAAACATGAAACAATTATGTTATTACATCATTATTATATTTAATTTATTTTGATTACTTAGGAATATTATGTCTGAAATTTGAATTTTCAAATTATTAATTTTATAATTCTAAAAACAAATAACATAGAAAAAAAGTATCTACTTTTTAAGGAAAATAAATTAACGTCCGTCATTTACTTTAAACATATAATGAGTAACAATATAAAGTTTTATTATTTTGAACAAGTTGTTTTATTTAATAGATGAGAGTAACAAGAAATCACAAATTGTAACATTCGTTCTCTCGTGTCATCAATATCATCCGTTTTGCTCATGAAGATCACTCATTACTAGATTGTTGTCATTTGAACACGTTAAACTGTAAAGTTCTTTTATCATTTATCGCTAATACACACAAAACACATTAATGATATTTGAGACAATAAATTTCTTATGAACGAGAAATCTCTCTTGTCCACGTCTAATGTGTGATTTGCCTCGGATGTTACAATCACTCCTTTTGGACTCATCTATCTTGATAAGGTTTGTCCCACCATCCCATCTATGGATGTGCAATTTGCTTAAGCCGTCCCTTTTAACACATTCGGAGACTCAACATATTTGATGAGGCTTGTCTCACCATCCGAACGACATAATAGACTAATAGCGACTCTGATAGCATTATTGTCTGTTTTTCCCACAACCCACGGGTAACTTACAAATTTCTTTTTAGTTGCCCGGGTGAAAACTTCCTATGTAGGTAATCCATCCGTGTATTGCTGTCACCTGAGCACAACTAATTGTGAAATTCTCCTCTTATTCACAGCCAATATGCTCAAAACGCGTTGGTGATATTTGAGGCATGATTTCTTATGAAGTAGGAATCTGTCATGTTTACAACCAATGTGTTGCCTATGGTGTTATACAAACTTATTTCACCATGAGTCGTGCAGTTTGTTGTTTGAATCGCCTTTTTGGTTTAAAACCAAATCAAATTTAAACTCGGTTAAGAAACTTAATGAACCATTAACAACAGTTTGATTAACCTTGTGTTTTATTAAAAATGAAAAGCCCACGCTACAAAACCAAAATGAAATCAAACCACTAGTAAAAGTTTCGTTTTAAGTTCCAACAGTTCTATTTTGGTTTTAATAATCCAAAATCATAACTAACGGTTTGACTTATGATTTTCATTGATTTAAAGCTATTATCAACAATAATGTTGTAAAAATCGCTAGGCACTAGTCGGGCGGTGGGGTACCGATTAACGATTAATCGAGAGTAATCGAGATTAATTGGATTGGGATTTTTATGTATAATTTTCAGTTTTATACATAAATACACACATTTTCATATGTAAGTTTAATTTAAAAAAGCCAATTTTATATATAAATACACATATTTGGCCTAAATATCCAAGTCTAAGTCGGAATTTTCAGTTTTTGATCGGATTTCTTGAAGTCGCCTGAAAGTCGTCAGAACCCTACCAGAATTTCGCAGGAATCACAGATTTTTGGCCGATTACGACCGCTTAGGTCCGATTTTGACATCCATCGACCGCCTAATGATTAATTGACCGATTAGCACAAAATTACAAGGTGATACCCCGATTTTCGATTAATCGCCGATTAATCCCGATTTTTTCAACACTAATCTACAATATGGCTTATGGTTTTCAATAATCTAAAACGTTACTTACAAATCGAGCCACGCGTAGCTACCCGGATTGACTCATTAAAAACTGAAATCGAGCTAAACTTAAATAAATTCAATCCTATATTGTAACTCACTTATAAATACCCTGGTATTAATAAAAATAATTATATGCATAAATAATTAAAATAACTATATAATAAATAAATAACAAAATGAATTAAGCCAATGAACATGTATGCAAAAGCTACTCATGGCTCGAGTTATTTCAATTTATGCTCGAGCTAACTCAAAGAGTCAGCTAAAATTAAACAAACTCAAGTTCAACATAACTTATTTACACCCTAAAACCCATATAATTAAAATCACTAGTGCTTGGAGTACTCGGGACAAGTTTAGTTTATTATCGTACACATACAACCATTCATTTTATGCCATCAAGTATCTTTAAAATTTATGATATTAAACATTTTACAAGCTACTACAAAAGCTATGCACTTATAAATGATTTTTTAAAAAGAAATGAGCTTAATATTAGTAGTAGTTGTAGTAGTGAATAAATAATTTATTAAATGGAGTCGTTCATTTACTGAAATCCGACAAGAGTGAAAGAAAACATCTAAAAAACAACTTTTTATAAGACCCATAAAGCACAATTTATTGAATTACATATGTGTTACAACATACATGATAACTTGAGGTGTGGTGCATATGGTAGTTTGACGTGTGATATTTATAATCATGTACAATTCATCATCCATAAAAGAGAAATGACGCATCATTCTAACTTTAATTTAAAAGTTACAACTACAAACACTTTAATATAACTTTTAATAGTATGTTTGCTATTTTTTAATAGATGAACTTATATCATATCTAAATTTAAAAGGTTTTTAGTTTAAAATTCAAAGAATGTATAGCTGGCAGAACTCTGGTACCCAACCATGAACCATGATCTCGTTTTTGCACTTCAATTTTGCCCAAGATTTTATTCATTTCTTCATTCTAATATTTTATTTTCTACAAACTATATATAAAAAGATATGTTAAATACAAAACCAATTTTAAGTAAAGCTAAAAACAACTTATAAACACGTATATCTGTCACTATAAGAGTCATGCATAAGACGTTTATATAACATCTGTTTGTTTCTCTTCCACCATATATAATCACACCGAATATTAGAAAGATAGATAGAAAAAACAAAGGAATTATTTATCTTTTATCTTTAATAATTTAAATAATTAAAAGAGACAAGCATGTAATACATATTGTTTTTTTATTTAACTTTATTAAAATTCAAAAAATAAAAATATATGAACAAATTAGTTTGCTTGTTTAATAACTGCACATATGTGGAAAATATAACAATATATGTAACATATATGAAGTATATGAACAAACTAGTTCGATGGTTTTCTTAATATACATAACTACGTGTCTACATACACATAAGAAGTATAAAATTTAAAAAATTATAAACCATTGATATATATATATATATACTATTTGGTCTAGATTTGAAAAAATATAACGTTTTGAAATGAATATATATGTATACGTACTGTGTATACATATATCAAATATAAAACACTTAATTCATGAAATGTCAGGAGACATCCAACCTCATATCCAGTGTCATTTACACCGATCCTAACCAAAAGGCATATGAACACATTAAATGATAACTATACTTTACTATTCAGTTTTTACCTAAAAAGTTCGAAATGACATAAATAAAATTCAAGGACTTCTAAAATAAAAAAGGTTTTAATTTGACATTTTTCTAACAGTTTGTTGAAGAGTTTTCGGTTAGAAGAACATACGTAAAGTAGGTTTAAAATTGTTATTATACACAATCAACAATAAAAATGTATTATTAAACATTGGCAAAAAAAATAAAAATAAATAAACATACATATATTGTGAGCTATTTGAGACAACTAGCTAAAAACTCAAATCGGATCCAACTTAGATAAAAGCTCATAAGCTCGAGCCTAGGTTTCATGTAGCAAGCTCAATTAGGCTTCTAGGCTAAACTTATCATATATGCATCATTACAATAAAATAATATGTGTGTGAGGACAAATTTTTACAGAGATTAATTGCATTGCAGTTTATATGGAATTATTCAAACTTATACACACATGAATTTTTAAAACCTATATATAAATTTTTAAAACCTATATAGAGTAAATTATTATTTTGACCTTTGGGGTTAAGGCCATTTAACTTTGTTAGCTTAAAAAAATCATTTAACCTTATAAAAAGATATGAGTTTTTAAATCTTTTGTTTTTTCGTATACGTCTTTTCCAAAATCATTAGTTTTTCAAAAAAAAATTAGTCTTTCAACCATTGTAATGTATTTTGTTTCATTATACAATACAACTTAGAGAATTTATTACTATTTTAGTTTTCTATTGTTTTTTATAAACTTATTTTTCAAAATCATTCGTTGGAAATCTTTCATTAATTTATACAATACAAGTTGCAGGATCATGTTTGTCACTTAAACACTAGGATTTCTCTTAAACTCACTTATAGAAACACTCAATCCAGATGAAGTAAAGTCTTTCATAAGAGTTGATAATAATATAATAAGTAGTAAATGAACACACAGAAATAAATTTTCAAAGCACTTGTATATATTACTTCTCAACTCAAGATATTACAAGACTCTTACAAGCATGATACATGAGTTACAATGAGAGACTATATATATTTGATCCTACAACCGGATATACTT